>JABUQX010014397.1:25000-55000 GCA_015478945.1 Trachelipus rathkii
TGAATTTTTAACTCATCTTAGTGAGTACGATAGTATAATTGAGCGATAAATAGTTAAGATAGGGGATTAAGATAGCATCATTATTTATTTTCGTCGCAACTAAATAAGTCTGTTTCTGATATCCTTATATATATATATATATATTATGGTTGACATATAACTATATTGGCATTATATGTTAGAATGTTTTTCGTTGAAAGTAAAATTTATGCAATATATATAATTTATTAAATATATATATATTTATATTATAATATATATATATATATATTATAATATATATATATAGTATATATATATAATATATTAATATATATATATATATATATTTTTATATAATATTATATATTATATATATGATAATATATATATATATATATATATTATATAATTAATATATATATATTATATTAATATATTATATTATTATATATATATATATATATATATTTAATATTAATATCTATGTACTCTATATGTGTATATATAAATATAAATATATAATATATATATATTATATTATATTATAATAATTTATATTATATTCTTGCATATATATAATTATATAACATATATATTATCTTAACTATATATAATTATTATTTGATTGTATCCTTCATTTCACTATGAAATATTATATCTTTTGCATAATTACAATTAAAGTTTTATGTGACAAACATTATTAATTAGATATTATCCTGAAATTGAATTACCAAACTCATGTAAAATTGGTTATACCAAAAATCATAAAATTTACTAAAATTTTTTTAACTATATATATATAGTACTATATATATAAATATTTTACTAAATTAATATTATATAAATGATTAAGATTATATTATATTTATGTTATGTTTGGATTTCAAATCTCTAGGAAATAATTTTTAAGGATATAATTAAAAAAAAATCTTAAAATTACCAAATAATTACAAATTAAAAAGAATTTAGTTATTTTTAATATAATGATATTTTTTATTATATGAGGTAATTATAAAATAGAGCTTTTATACCTGCAATTATCAGATATGGCAGGTCAGTATACATAGTTACATATCTTAGTAATATCAGAGTCATAGGGTATCCGTCTTAATTTATCATATAGATAAAGTTGAATGAAAACTTAAGGAATATATATATGTAAGACTTATAAAATAATCTGGACTCTATGGGTATATATATATTCATATGCCTATGGAGAAAACTACTATATATACGTTTTATGGGTATATTAGCTCATGGTTATATAGTAATAATCTATGAATACGTATTACATAGTGAAGTTTTCATGAATACATTCTTCATTGGGATATTCATAAACAGATCTGAGTGAGAGATGTAATAGTTATGAAATTTTATGGATGCTTCATGTTGTACACTTTATGAAGGCTATTGAAAAGCTCGTCATATAAAAAGACTCATTCCCCAGCAACAATAAATTATGTTCAGAACATAAGTAATAATTATCTTAGTTACAGTATCAATAAGTTCAATAACTTTATCTTGACGTAAATCTATTACTATATATACTCAATTACGAATACAACACTGAACAATAAGAACACAACCAGTTTATCATCTATTTACTATTGTTGTGATATATTGCGTCACTTATTCTCAATCAAGTAGTTAAATATGGTTTCCCCGTAAATTGAATATTTTTATTTTTTTTTATGTTAAAATATTTAATGTTTATTTATTTATTTAATAAATAAATATGTTGATATTATTTATATATTACTTTAATAATAATAAATAAATTGATAAATAGATAAATTATAAATTATAATATTATAAATTAAGTAGTGGTTAACTTTTTACCTCATTCCATAATTATCTTTAGCATTTTCGTAAATTAAAAGAGAAATCTTTTTATTTTCCAATTTAATTAATTTTTTTTAAAAATCAAAATTTTTTTCAAAAGGTTTTCAATAAAAGTTATGAAATTTCTCCACAAATCTCATTCAAGCCACCCTAAATATGATATATATATATATATATATATATATAATATTTATATATATATATATTATATGTATTATTATATATTTTTATATTATATAATAATATATTAACTATATTATTATATTATATATATATATATAGTATCATATATATATATTATATAATATATATATAATATTATAATTATTAATATATATATTAATATATATTATATTAAAATATAATTATATAAAAAATTATATATATATAAATTTTAATATATAGTATATATTAATATAAATATTTTATATTAAATTTTTTTATTTTTTAACATAAATATAAAAATTAACTTATATTCACTTAAAACTTCTAAAACATAATTCATGTATTATATGTTTTTTTTTTATATATTTTTATATATAATAATAATTATTATATTATATACTATATATTATTATTATTTTTATTATATTTTATATAATTATTATTAATTTATATTATTATTATTATGATTTATTTATATTTTTTAATATTAAATTATTATTATTTAATTATTATTATATTATATATATATATATATTATTATTATTATCATGTATTATTTTTTATTTATTATTGAGTATTTATATATTATTATTTATTTATTAATATTTATATATTATTATTTATTTTATATATTATTATTATTATTATTATTTATTATTTATAAATTATTATAGTTATATTATATTATTATTATATATTTATTATTAATTATTATTAAGTTATTATATATTTTTTATTTATTTATTAATAATTATATTATTTATCTTAATTATTTCTTAAAAAAATCAACTTATTCATTAAATAAATATATCTCTGGCTACTATTCACAAGCTATTAATTTAAAATCATCTATTACACCACACCGCTTTATTATTTTCTCTGAAAACTAAGATATACGTATCTCATAAGAAAAAACTTATGTATTCAACATATTATATCTGCGTTATCACGAGAGTGTTCATACAAAAATTCTTGTATTTCGAATACAGTGCTAACAACATAATAATAACTTAACTTTGTGTTTATTGTTTATTCTCGTTTATATCTCATAAAACTTTAAGTAGATGGTAGAGAGAACAGTATCTTATCACACATATATGATAATCTATCGAAGCATGAGTGAGAGAAATCTATAATAGAGTCAGATGCTATCACTCGAGACGGAAATTGTGCTCTAACTTAGCTCCCTCCCTTTTGCGGCACGTTTCCATACCCGTAGGGGCAGAGGTGCTCAGAGCAACCCCCGACAGAACCTCCCCATCAATACCAGATGTGAAGCGCGTCCACAGTTACAACATCTTCCAGGTAAGACCCTCCACCCGGAGGGGGGAGTATACATAGCTACGCTAACCCAGATCGTCATCTTAGCGAGAGCGAAGATGAATCCCGTGACTACCTTTGCATCTTACCGGAGCTATGTACCCTCCAAAAATCGTCTACCTCTTATTATTATGAGTGCGTTCAAAAAATCAAAAACATCCATTCTATTCAATATCACAATGTATCTGTACTGAACGCTCAAATACGTGATTGAACTAGTCATTAGTTATAATATCTACGAGAGAATAATTATTGAAAAAACGTTAGTCTATGTAGTTCTTCCGGAAATTTTTTCAAATGGCTTTAAGTTGTAAATTTTTTTTTGCAATTTTCACATTACTAAAATTCCATTACGGCGATGTGCCCATATATTTATATATATAACAGTTTTCTAATATAATAGATTTTAATAATGTATTATCTAATATGCATTATTTCATAATGATCATAGCGTTGTGATATCACTATCACTGTCTAGTTTCACTCTATTATATATAGTATTTGTAAATTAATATGTAATAATTCATCCAAACATCTAATAAGTGATTAATAAAAGATATTTTATTTAATTATAATAATATTGCTTATAATAAGACTGATTAGAGTATTTTAAAATAAAATATTTGGTAGAAGGGTATACTCTGATAATTTGTTAAAAAAAAATCAGGTTTAGCTTATATAAAATTTGTGAGTAATTTTAAAGAAGCTGATAATCATTGATAAAGGACTTGGACAAAATCTTTATTGATCGGTTGAATTGTGTTAAGGTAAATATCAAATATTTTAGATCTAATATCTTATTACTACATACACGTGTATATTGGAAATGTAAATACAACATGTTATCATGATTGGACCAGTAATCATAAACTTTGTTTTTAATAAAAAACCTAAAATGTGTATGAGGTATATCATAGCTAGTCGTGGAGCATATACTATTATAACCTCAATTATTCTCGTGAGATGACCAGGCTATCATTACTACTCGACCTAATATCGCTGCTCTCGTCATTATATAGCATAAGACACTAGGCCTACAACTATGAGCGTCCTCATCTGTCGCCACACTATTCTATAGTGTGTGAAAACATCTAATGCGGACCTAGCGACCGCTATGACACATTTATGTCAGACATATGCAGCCTCTGCATGAGCGTGTATATCGACTACAGATATTATATGTCTAACGTGAAATCTATTTTGTTTATGTTGTTGCTGATATTACAGAGTGCAACTATAGTATTGCTTTTTATTATAGATAATGAAAAATCAAACATTATTTTCATCTATTTTAGTTATTATATATTCCCGGTACAGTCTATATTATATACAGGTACCTTCTTATCCCTTCCATGTCCTTTCTCCATTTTTCTTAAACTGTGAGGGCCAGCACGAGCGCTGCAGAAGTGGCAAATTTTCAGAGCCATAGTTGCCTAATTATATTTGTAAGTTAATGAAGACATACTGAACTAGTTTATATATAGTATATATATATATATATATATATAATATAATATTAATATATATATATATATATATATATATATATTAATATATATTAATATATATATATATATAATATATTTATATATATATAATTATAATATATATAATATTATTATATATATATATAAGTTTATACACTGTATTATTTATAATATAATTACAATATCTAAGAATAGTATTCTAATATTCTAACTTAAGGGTGAGAGAAAAATGCTTTGTTCATTTATATAGTCAATAGGCGCTATATAGGCAATTAGGCGCGGAGAATTTGAGTCTGTGCGCCATATGCTTAGTCCGCCTTTTTAAAAATTGTTTGCGCCTATGCGTATCTATATGCTGAGCTTTTAGTTAGTATATCACTGACGAATGATATGAGTCGCCAGAGAGTATCAGTCAAATAGATGCGCATAAGGCTGAGTGCAACTTATCGGTAGGTACCGCATCAGCCCCAGATTTATATATCATTTATATATATTTAATATATTTAATATATATATATAGATATAATAATATATATATATATAAATAATATTATATATATATATATATATATATATTATATGATATTAATATATATATATATATACTATTAATAATATTTATACTATTATGGATATATAAATAATCCAAAAGTAAGTTTCTTTCTGACCTTTGATTTCGATATTAAATCGAAATATATTAGACTGATTAACCTGAATTATCTATCGACATTCGATTATATTAATTAATATATAATATTAAATATATTAATATATATTATATAATAATATATATATAATATATATTAATATATATTATATAATTAACATGTTAAATATTCACCTTATATTATATATATATGTATATTTTATTTAATTATAAATCTTTATTATGAAGATTGAGTGGTATGGAACAAATTGTCTTTTACTAAAAAAGAGGGTTTAAGGGAGTCTGTATAGTATCAATAAATGCAGAGCTAACAAAATGTTAGCATTATAAAACTGTTTATGTATTATGGTAATTGCATTGTTGTACTTATGTATTTATTATTATTAGTTTTAATTAGATTACCTTGTGCTTAAGTAGTGATTAGTATTAATTTAATTATTTTTTTACTATTATCTATATATGTCATAAGCTCTTCTTATATATGTAGCCACAATATCTCAATATTACTTCAATAAAGATTTAAGCGTACAGCTACGGGAAGAGTAATAGATCGAGTGAGTGTAGCGCTGTACGAGGTTTTAGTGAGTAGTTACGGAATAAAATGAGTATGTAATATAAAAAAATTAGATTTGCTTAATAAATATCTTGAGTGGAAACAAATAAACATGAGTGAGGTAAAAAAAGCCATTCTAAAATATAATATTTATACATTACTCTGAATTTAAATTTAATATGTACTTTTTTAAGATACAAAAGCTTTTTATAGAGATTTTTTAAAACTTTTAAAGAGTGAAATAAAATAACCCATAAGGATGACCGCAATCGATGTCAGTGTTAGTTTCCGCGTCAGGGTCTCTCGCCTCGGGGAATATACTTGCTGCTCAAATCTTCTCCCCCTTATTCTATATGTATGGAAGCACTGATCGCATTCCACTCCTTAACTCTTATTGGCGTGTGAAATTTGGGGATGTTCTCGCGCTGTGGTTCCTCCGCCCCTCCCATTCGGGGTATGTATGGACAACGTCCCCCCCTGTGTTCCTGTGCGGCTCGAGCCCCTCTACATATAAGATGCTCTGTTGAGTAATTTACTATTTACATAATTAATAATATTATAATATGTATCCCCGCCGGCTAGAGCTCCCCCCCCAAAAAAAAGCAATTTTATGTTTATTTTTATTTTTATTTAAGTTTTTTTTTTACATTAGATACCAAAATTTTATTAAAATAAATTATTCCAAAAATGTATTCTTTTCCCTGATAGCTATAAATTGTAAGTTTTTGAAGATATGATTTGTGTAGCTCTTCTATAATGAGGACTGGCAATATATATATATATATATATACCTTATTAAATCCATATTTAAATTAATCCCAATCTATAAATCATGTTATGCGTTCAATCTGACTATAAATAGTGTTACTTACCATTGAATATCTAGTTACGTTATGCTACAAAGAAATACATAAATTAAAAGTGGCATCAGTGTAAGGTAAAACTTCTTAATATTTAGAAAATAAATTTAACTATTATGGATAAATAACAGTATAATTATACTCTGAATATCGCCCTAAATTGTGATTTACTAGCAATTATAAAAAATTAAATATACTATTTCTCCTTAATTTTTTTAATTACTCTACATTCTTATTGTATTGACATACTTTCTACACACCTTCTTAATCATTAGTATCTAAACTAAATCGTTGCATAAGGTACATTGCTAACACGATATCTAATCAATTCTCCCTAAAATTTAGGGAAAAACCCATATCTAATTTGCCACTTTATTATTTTAACAGCTCATACAAAAATATCGTCAAACTCTCCACGGTGATAAATAACACGTGTATATACTAACTATATTTAGTGTGCGTAGTGTGGGAGCGAATTATCCTTTCATAAATTATTCATAAACAATTTATTCGAGTGCATTTCTAATTATTATTCTTTTTTAATTTTAATATTATTTCTGTCCAGTTCTAGTATTTAATTCATTCTTTCATTTCTACATTCTTTTTCCCCTTTTTTAATATAATATATAATATATATATATATACTTTCTTTTCTTTCTTTTACTTTTTCTTTCTTTTTTCTTTCTTTTTTCTTTCTTTTTTTCTTTCTTTTTTCTTTCTTTTTTCTTTCTTTTTTCTTTCGTTCTTTTTTTCTTTCTTTTTTCTTTCTTTCTTTTTTCTTTCTTTCTATCTTTAATTTTTATATTTCTTTACCATTTTATAATTATAATGACGTTACTAATTAGATTGTATATAACGACCAAACTTTTTTACTATCGTCCCGAGACAGTTTTCCTCTCCTTTCTATTATTTATGTCTCAAAAATGAAAAAATTTATATATAAAAATAATTTACCCCTTACCTATTATACTATTTATTTAAGTTAATATAATATTAATGTAATCTATATTAAAATATATTAATAAAAATATGCATTGTATTAATATATATATATATATATATATTAATATATATGATTTATAAATATTAATATATATCTTTAATATATAGTATATATATATAATATTATATATATATATATTATAATGATATATATAATATATATATATATATATACTATTATATATATATTATTTATATTAATATACATTATATTATATATATATATATTATATATATGAATATATATATTATAATTATATATATATATAATATTATATATTAAAATAATATAATATATTAAAAACATATTACATATATATATATAAATATAATATATAATACATTAATATATATATATATTAACATTGTGATAACTATGGTATAATAGAACCCAAAGAAAACTGCCTAGTTTTAGAAGCAGCACCTTGAGAAACAACGGTAATGTATGCATCTATGAGCAGCTTGTCATGAGCTTAGATTAATAGGCCTTATAATTTAACATTCTATAATATCTATTGCAGACGTGATTCCATAGCTGATATGTATATAGCAAATTTAACCAACTCATAAAATTTAGAGACTAAAAACCTTTAAGATAGATAATGAACCTGTTTACAATATACCATCGGCTATAGTATAGATAACAGTAACCTTCCTATTTGTCGCAAGTCACTGTAGTGTATTACACTTAGCTAGTCAAGTTGTAGTCACTCTTAGGGATTAGGTTAGAAACTACTTCTAGAATTCTCACGTTAGAGGGATTAAAGTGCAAAGAACGGTCTTTAATAAAGTTTCGAACTACAATTTAGAAAGTATTTAATTATAATTTCAAAGCATAATTGAGTAGAATTGGGTCTCGAAAATTACTCAATATCAACCTATATAGCTACAGTAAAGCGACACGTAATTATAGCAAAAAACATAGGGGTGAAGCAAATCACGTGTGCTAGTGTTTAAGAATAGTTAAAAATGACGACAAATATATATATATATATAATAAATATAATAATATATATAATATAAGTATATATTAAATATACTATACCTATATATATATATTAATATCATATATATCAGAAACAATTGCTCCCTTTTCTCTTAATTTCTACTCTTTCTCTCATGGAGTGCACATTCTGTTTCTTCCCTTTAACTTAAAGTTTTTTAAACCTACGTAGTTTACTCTGCTCGTTCACATGCCTTAATTATCCACAGGTATTTTGTCTTCAGAATCATGTTCGCTCTTCAAACTCCAAAATGTTATATGTCTTCTTATTTCAATCTCAGAATTCGTGCTAAAATTTAATCCTACTTAAAACTAAGGAATTTTTTTTCTTCGTAAAAATGCAAAAGATTGTTTTGGTTCGTTTTCCTCATTTTCTTGAACATTTTACTAACAAGTGCTAAATAAAAACTTTGTTTCTTCCTCATTCTCTCCCTACTCTAGGTTTCTCCTGAACGTATTAGAGAGTCTTTTATCTTCTGCTAGACTTTAACCATCTATCTAGTGAGCCGTGTGTGCGATTCCTAAATTTCAAATTTATATAATTCTCAGAGCTTCCTCTCTTACTCCACTTCCAGTTTCCAACTCATCTTAAGCGCTTTCATTGTTCTCTCTCAGAATATGGCGTATGCTAAAAAACGTGCAGGTTGCAAACGGATTTCTCAAATATATCCCATCTCTGGTTTTAAAATTCCAAGTTTCTTAGCTGCACCCCTTGAATTTGTTAATTTATTATATATAATATATGCCTATCAACATTCATACCTGTAATGTTTTCTTATTTCAAGCGTGCTCCTTCAAGCCTGAGCAGAGAGTATAGAAGACCCCTTTTTTCCCTATTAATTTTTTTTGCCAGAGATATTTCAATACTATTAACAAGAACAACAATCTTCTGGCACGCGATTATGAAAATTTCATTAAATTACCTCCAGTCAGTGAAGATTAAAAGCTAGAATTTGGAGAAGATGCCAGTAATTACTTTATTGATATATTATTATATATATAGATATATATATAATATATATATATATAATATAGTATACTAATATATATTATATATTATATATATATATATATATATATATATATATATATATTATATATATAATATTATTATATATATATATATATATATATATATATATATATATATATATAGTAATAATAATAGGATATATCAAAAACGGACTATTCGAATTTTTTTACATTTGCAACAACATATTTGTGTGCGGCAGGAATTTCTAAATATGTCACCACAAAAACTAAATATCGCAACAGACTGAACGCTGCGACAGATAGGCGAATTTAATTATTTAACATTAAACCAAATTTTCAGAGCTGATACTAGATTCTAGGAAAAAAATCATCGCCAATAACTAATGGTGAGTGTGGGATATGGAAGTTAACGTTCCTTTATTATTTATTTATTTTTCCATAATTAATTTATTACACAAAGCTCCCCATTCCTGTTTATTAATATAAAAGGTTTATATATTTAATATATATATTAATATATTATTATATATAATATATATATATATAGTAAAAATATCGATAGTGAATTATACTATAATAGCTATATTAATATACATATATTTCACACCTAATATAGTAGTAATACTATATTATATATATAATATATAATACTATATATATATATATTTATATCATATATATATATATATATATATATATATATATATTAATATATATATATATATATATATATTATATATATAATATATATATATATATATATATATATATATTTATATATATAATATTATATATATTTATAATATATTATATTATAAATTTTTAATATAATTATTATCTATATAATTTTTAAAATAAACATCTATATATATATATATATATATATATATATATATATAATATATTATAATATATAATATATATATATTATATATTAATAATATTATATATATAATATATATATATATATATATATATATAGTATTTAATAATTTTTATGTATACTATATATATATACATATATATAATATATACGCCATACTATATATCCTGTGCGTATCAGCTCCTAGCTACGTCTAAACTGAAACAAGACCGAATTAGTGAGTTAGCCAACTCTGTCTGAGACTGGAATCTATCCTATAACCGATCGTCTACTCCACAAAGTATATACTCATCAAAATTAGTTATAAAACTCGGACGGTGAATATAACCGCGTCGCGATGCTATAAGAGAGAGAGAAGAAATCCTCGCTGTGGCGACTACATCTATGTCCTTCGAGCGAGAGAGAGCGAGTACTTCCACCAGAGCTCCTGACACATAATACAACTTTTCGTGAGAGCCCGTATCTCTCCGAGTTTGAAGTGTTAAGAATGGAGTTTGTTCGAGACCTACCCGACAGTAATACAACATAAAGAATGAGCAATGCTGTTAAGACTGAGGTCCAAGAATTTGCATATAGAGAAAAATATTAGACGTAGAAAGGTGTGTCTGCAAGAACCCTTTTCAATGAAGGAGGTATGACTTAAGAGTTCAGAAGAACAGTGTCCGTTGTAAAGCGATGAAATAAAAAGAGTGACGCAAACAATTTTATTGATAAAACGAATAAGGCCTAGACTCGCCCCCAATTCAAGAGACCGTTGAAGGCTCCGTACTCTTCTCTTGCTCCGAAGCCTTCCATAAAACATGTTAGCTCTTCATATCTAAAACCATAACCAAGTTAAGAAACTCAACACCCACTTGCAAGGGGTTTAGAAAATAGAAAAAGTCTGCTACACCGAGGTGTCACTATCAGCAATAAGGATACCAAGTTTGAAAAAAATTCAATCAAAAATACAAACTTCAACCCTGACTCTATGATTCATTACTCTGCATATAGATGAAAGGGCTAAGTCCCAAACGCATAGTAGACCAAAAAATCGGGTTCATCAAGAATAGAATCCTATGCTTTGACACATCAACTGACAAATTCTAACTATTTAATGGAAATTCCAAAGTCAAATGAAGACACGACTTTGATTTCCAGACGGTTTAGAGTTCCGTATCGGTCGAAAACGGTTTCACCGATCTAAAGAAACCTATACTTTGGGACATCAAACGTAAACATTTATCAACATATCCGAAATTCCCAAGTCAACTGCTGGCATGACTTGGTATTTCTTGCTATTCAGAAGCTCAAGAGCTTCCGATGATGGTCTCATCAACCTTGAAAACGCGTCGTCTTCATTGACTAAAATTAAAATGTAGTTGTTAGACCTTGACCAAGCCAGCTGCTGACAAGACTTGGTCGAATCACTTCACGGACCTTGGATTTGGATTCTCCGATCTTGAAATCCCTTAATTTGACACCTCAAGCGTCAAAATCAACAAAAATTTGGGAACATCAAATCAATGGAAGATATTAGTATGAATTTACCTCCAAAATCTTTGAAAACGCATCACTTACCTCAGAAACGCTTAATTTGAAGATTCAAGCATCAAAATCAACAAAAATAGGGTAAATCCAAGTCAATGGCCGACATTACTTGGAATTTCTTGCTCCAAACGCTTCGCCGAAATGAAAAATAGGTTCCCCGATCTTGGAAACCCCTAATTCAGCGTTTCAAACTCCGAAAAACCGAAAATTTCAAAATGTTGCAAATGTTGCAACATTTGAAAAGTAATTAACTACACTCATGTAAATCATTAAGTACATCCATTAAATCATTAAGTTGACACATGTAAACCTTTAAGTTTACTTTCAAAATATCACGTCATTAAATTCCATTATGTCATATAAAAAATATGATCTGTGATTGGTTTATATGCATTACGGCATCAAATCTTATTCATAAGCAAACAGAAATGTGATATATTGTTATTGATAATATATATATTTATTATTAATATATATAGTTATTATATAATTATTTATATAAAATATATATATATAATATATAATATTATATATAATATTATATATATATTAATATTTTATTATAATATAATCACTATTATTATTATTATATATATAATATAATACTCACTTAATAATATATTATTTAAAATAAATATTTTTGTACCTAAGATAAGATATAAACAAATAGTTAGTAACAAATAAATCATATATATAATTTTATAAGTAAATTGAATAATATATAAATAGAGAGAGATAATGAAAATAAATTTATAATTAATAGAGTTAGATACCTTTTAATACACATTGTAAATATATAGGTATAATATCTGTCTAACAGAAATTTAATTATGTTATTATCGAATAGTATACCGCAGACGCGTAGAATAACAACTTGAATTAAAATATATATATTCTTATGAATACTAAGAAGTGACTAGGTTTATATGAATAGAGTGTTATATAGATAATTTAATATAATCACTCATTTGAGCAGTATTATCATAACCGATACGGATACAACTACCTATGATATCAGTTACGATAAAAAAGCAGAATTATAATATAATGAATAATAAATAAGAATAAAATATATAAATAATATTAAATTATGTATATAATTATATCATTTGAATATATTAAATAATTTACTATAGATAGTTTATAGAAGAATAATAATATATATATATTATACCACATTGATTAGTTATTTAGAGTCTCAGCCGAGCACTACAGTTAAGATAGCAAAATGAGTTCTAATATACTATTCTACCAGAAATCACCACGTTATTAGCGAAATAACACCATAAAACTGTCAATGTAATCAAATCGATGATCATCGGTTAAGATATTCATATATATTATAATTTATGACCATACCAACTACGATAATATGTAAAAACACCAATAAAACCCTTTACGGACTTCATATATTAAGAGAACAAATATCAGTGACGTCGTGAGGAAGAGATGTGGTAAGTATAGGATCAATTGCTCGGTGTGGGTTAGGTTGAGTGTGCTGTGTGTGAGATGAGTATGTTGTCGATGCACGTCAAACTGTCCATATGACGCAAATGAATAACACTAGTAAAACCAAATAGAAAGTCAAGCTTTGGATTTTAACAGCAAATTTGCTCACGAAATAGATGTTCATTATGACTCAAACTAAAAGATTGACACGCATAGAACGTTAGACAAAAGACAGGTGTATGCCAGATAAATAGAGCACAGTATGTGCAATGACGAACAGATCGTACAGACTCCCAGTTGTGGCTAACCACCTCCTATACGAATAAGCGTCAAAAAGCGTCAATTACCAAAAAAAATACAAAGCCAAAAAATTACAAGGGGGTTGCAAAAATCAAGGTCTAAAAAAGTCAAGAGCTCATAAATAATAATTCCTAGGATTCTCGAGTGGGCACCTTGGTACATACTACACTCGATAATTAAGCTGTCTCGTTACTACTTTAAAAATATATATATATATATAATATATTATATATATATTAATAATATAATATATATTGTAATATATAATATATATAATATTAATTATTCATATATATATATACATAATAATATTATAGTATTATTATATATTAATATATAATATTATTATATATATTATAATATTAATATAATAATTATATATTATACAATATATGACTGTACTCGCAGAAATTATCGTATAGGTGATAGTAGAACCAAATCTAAGCATCTATGGAACAAGTAAAACTATATCAGTGTATTCTATCGCGAAACGACTACAGATAAGCGTGCTCGATCCCGCACTAAATTATATATTATTTAAACTATATATTACAATTTACAACTCTTAAAAATTAGTAATAACATCTTTAAAAAACAATATTAATTTATAAATTAAATCCCATACAAACAAGATTAACGATAGAAGATTTGACTAACTGTTACAGCTAGTATAGATATTTACCTATACTTAACGATTAAATATGTATTGACTTGAAAGTATTGATAAAATATGAACATTAAAAGATACATTTTAAATGCATTAAGTTATATAAAATAAGTAAAAATTATCCGACAAAACTGCCAAAACCACAATTTCTATTCTATATTAATTAGCTCTTTATAAACTTTATAATTTCTGACAATATAATTCACATGAATAGTTAGTAATTTTACACCTGTCCTTTACCTGATCTACTCTGTGTCCAATAAGTGCCATGTTCTTATACAACTATATCTTCTCAGAAATAGCTGAATGTCTGTGTCAGATGGATCGTTACTCGCCATAATGGCTATTTATCATATTATTATAAATAAAACATTTATTTAATTTATTAAGAAGAAAAAGAAACCGTTGAAATAAAAACTGTCAGCTCAACTATTATAATAATTTAATTCCCCCTAACGAGCGTCATGCCTTCATGTCTCCACTCCCAATCCCAATTATCAGAGTTTTATACTCAAATATATAGACCTGCTCGAGGAATTAATATAAAAAAGACCTCACAAAATATACTTACATGTTTTCAAATTCGTAGTACGCAAGAGCAAGCATCAAGCATCGAATGATGTAAAACAAAAGAAGCAAAAGACTCATTATACTCTCTTCCGACCGAACTATGCCGCATTCCAAGGAAACTGTAGAAAAGAATATCTATCCCTACGATGTAATTACAATAGACGCGTAAAACGCTGCCTTCGCACCCTTCTTAAAGCAAAAATAAAATCGGCGTCACCTTATTATAAAAAAAATCTAACATCCGACTCAACTTCTATTCTTTCGGGTCTTGCCATAGACCATCGTCTCTTCTATACGCTATTTTTACCTAGATCATCGCCTAACTCATCCACCTGTGTAACAAAAAAGATACATCAAATCTCAAATGATGCACATTACCTTACTTAATATCAACTTACTCAACATATATAAACAAATTACTAAATTCTTTTTTAAGTTTAATACATGAGTTCGTATACAAAGTTAGTTTAATAATATCAAAAGCTATATTATGCTTTTATAATTTCAACTCTAGCTCTCTCAAGAACAAATTTTCGAAAATTGTACACACTGAAAAAATTTCATCTAAGCCCATAACGTCCTCTCATTCAATATATGATATTTTCAAGAAATAACATGTAACAGTTCTAACTGAATAAAATTATAAAAGCTAATATCTACCAATATCTACTGTATATCATACTTATACTTATAATATATATACATATAATTTATATAATAATAAATATACTCTCTCTATATATAGGTATATTAATAAGTAGAATAATATATATAATATAAATATTATAATAATGCAACTTCCTATTATAAATTAAAATATATAATTATGTCTACTGTGAAGTTTATAATTTCATACACAACAGTCTAACCTTATTATATATTATATAAGCATTTATAACAATATATATTATTATATATATATATCATATAATATATTAATATAACTTATATATTTATAATATATATTAATATTATAATATAGATCATAATATGATTAGAATTGAGTAATACTATATATATAGTAGTCTGGTGCATCTTATTATAACATATATATATAAATTCTTAATTTTTATTTAATCCAAGTGAAATTAAATATTTTTTTAATCAAAATTATTTATAAAGGTTTAAATAATATTATTCTATTTTAATTATTATTATTTTTATATTATAATTTATACTAGCACTTTATACAGTAAACTATACTTATTAACATATATATAAACGTTATTAACTACTATCAATAACTATAATTATAAAATCACCAACCTTGCCCCCCCCGAAAGAAATCCTGCCCTACGCCCAAGTAGGTCCGGGGATATCGATCAGACTCAAGACATCCATCACGCAATACTTCTTCGATCTGGTGTTTAGCACGGAGCATTCACCGATTCTTTGATCATCTCACCACTCTTGTGCTGAGATCAATCATAAAATTTCAGCTATCTTCTTTATCCTTGGGTATAAAATTTTCTTTTATATCTATCGTGTTTCTTATGCGTAATCTTCACAAGTGAGGGTGCAAAAATTTTCACATGTGCGAGCATGCGCCATCTGAGATTATACGACCTAGTTCCCGAACTTGTGAGCGCAAACACAAAATAAATGTGCTATCAATGCAAGTCAATCATATAATATACAAAAAAACAGGTTTTGGCAGCACATCACAGCTAAATGCATTTTTTTAGCAAATTACCTACTTTTGCCAAAGTTTTACTAGACCCTGCACTATATCCACAAAACAAAATGGCTTTATAGAATATTAACCTACTACGAGTAATATTTCTGACCATTGCGTCTGCCAAAACCCTGACATATGCTATCAATTTCTCCTCCTCAAAAACGAATGCACGAAAGAAATTGAATGTCTCAATAGGATATCAGTATTGCGATTCAATACAGATTCACTATCTTTACACAAATTCAGTCGATGACTCGCACAATGAAATTATAAAGCGTTTTTGTATTTCTCTCATTATTCTCTACTCCTCCTTCTTTCCCTGTCATAGCTGAGCCCACATGTAACCTGTCCAATCTCATTTGTTGGATCTTGGCCATTCTTCAAGAAAACAGGTCCAATACACTTGCATATGGTTTTTGCATCACTCGCTTTTTAATAATGCAACCAATAAATCCTTCCTATTAACGCACATTTCGTCTCATCAAAAATCTCATTCCAAAGTATTATAAAACTTTCATTCCCAGATAATCCAGACGATCGTCACTAACCACGAAATATATGCTATTCTTGACATCTGCAATGATTCACCTCGGTCACAACACTCCATACAGATCAATTAATCATTGTATTCTTTGTTTATAAGTAGCATTCTTGGCCCTACCTGTAAATCGTTTCAACTCATTATTTCCAAATCTATGCAAACGAATTATATCTTCAAAAAATCCTCTCAAATTTTCGCATCTCGTACTAAGCGCAAATCTGTACACCACAAAAATAAGTTCGGAATGTTGGAGAGAGAAAGTATATACTTTTTATTTATTATCCAAAGACAGCCTTATATTCCACTACCATTGGCCATAGCCGCACCCTATAAACAAAAGACTCTTTCCATATTATATTCCGTATCTCTCTACACAATTCAAATAAAATTAAAAAACAAAAATCTATCAACTCATACTGCTTACAAAGAAATATCAGTAAAACAACACACTTTTATTACTCCCAGCAATTGAATCGTGGAGCCAAAGTTCCATAAGATACCGGGCTGCAGCAAGGACCGCACCCCCTAATCTACTGATGGATTGCTACATCTCAAAAGAATGATAGTTCGCATTCTATGCACTTACTAAGTGCCACCAACTCCTCGAACATGCATCTTACATAATATATTCTGATATATCTCTAATGTGCTGAAGGGTTTATATAAAGAAAATCGCTAGTACTCCTATAATATTTTGGCGAAAAATGATGCACACACAATGCAGACAGATCCACCTTCAAATATCTAGTTTTATGTCTCGTACCAGCCAGAAGAAGAAATATCTAACCAACTAATTCAACAAGAATTCCTTATGGTCAGCGAATCTATTGAAAATAATAACAATAAATGAATAAAGACATTTTTTCCAATTATTTATTATCTATCCATTTCTCATATATTTGTCAATACTTAAGAACCCAAATTCCTACCCATCTTCCTCTAAAGTCAGTATTTCATGTTCTTCATCTTCAAACACTAAACCCTCTTCGCTTTAATTTGAATAAGGCCAATCTTCTTAATCACCAATTTAATAAATCAAATAGAAATAATACATACTCTTATATCCGCTATCACAAAACGATAGCTTTAAGGTGATACCTTTCATCTCTCATAACCTAGTCGAATAAAATTCTCAATAATATATATATTATTAATATATTATAATATTATTATTATATAGATATTATAATATATATTATTAATATATAATAATATATATATATTATAATAACTAAATATATATTATATAATATATATTATTCATATATATTAAGAAATAAATATTTTTACTTATTAGTAACATAAATATATAAAAACAAAAATGAATGAAAGATATTATATCAAAAGAAGTAAATATCTTAATAAAAACTCTATTGACATACAAAGATAATTATTCAATATTATAACAAACAAACCAATGCTTAACGGTTTGTCATTCCACCTAATGTGATCGTCTATAATAAAATAAATTTCCCACATAATTCCCTCCAAATTTAAGGCACAACCCTTATCCCCCTCTGTCGTATACGCTCTTCTAATATATGTATTAGTCCACAATACAATATATAATATATAGGTCTCAATACTGAAATAAAATAAAATTTGTATTAAGTTAGAAAAATTCAATTTCACCCACTCTTAAGAATATCTATCTCATCATTGTATACAGTTGAAGACTGTACCTTGAGTGATAAAACGTATATTGTTCTCAGACATTACATCTACTCTCATTAATCATAAATATCTAAATTAAAAAATATATATATAAATAGTTAAATCATATCACAATTTTTTTTATGACGTAATATATAATATTATAATTTAATATAAATTAAAATATAAAATATAACATAAATTTCAGTATTTTTTTTACATTTTGTATAAAAATTTTATTAACTCTAGTATTGTTATATAAATATCAGAAATTAATTCGATAGAATCATGTCATACTAAAATCTTATTTCTTTATCTTTATTCTTGAATAATCATATCATCATATAGAGACAATAATCAAAAATAAAAATTTATAATATAAAATATAGAAAATAATACACATACAATTTTTTATAACAAGGATTAATCCTATTAAAAATTTACTAAAACCTAAAATAGCAAAACAATAATACTTAATACAATTACACACAATATAATTCCAAGTATGGAATGATTAATAAATAAAATAATATATATGCCCCATAATTGCTTGTTACACAGTAGCAAATTAACTCTTTTATTTATTATAATTTTATATTAATTATATATCATATATTATGAATGAGCTACATTAATTCATCTTTCCTTCAAAAACGAACATAATTCTAATTGGCCACGAAGTAAACTACTTCTCGTCATATGCCTAAAATACTCCAAATGGAATATACATATCAAATTTAGTTTTCCAAGCTCTAACATAAATTAAAAACAAAGAAAATTAAAACAACTCAGAGAATCCTATTAAAAGATGTCTTATGGTGTTCGAACCATTCCTCAAGATATTTGTTGAACACTGCTTAAACCCATTTCAAAAGACCCACAACTAAATATACATCTATAACATTTGAAAAGTCTTTGAGTCGTAGACTTGGCACCATTAATTTCATTCAGTTCGGCCCAGTGTCATTTTCGCCTCTGTGCGAGCTGTTCAATTCTTTTTTTTATGTTACTACAGCTGTAAATGTTATGAACGGAAGTTTCGGATTTTGGCTTGCTCATGTTTGGCTATTAAAAATGTTGTTTTGAAGGAAACGATGAATATTGTTATTATTATTAATAATAATAGTAATAATAAAAATAATAATAATAATATAAGAGTTAATTTGCTAGGTAAAAGCAGATTTTGGCGCCAAATATTAATTTTAAATGCACTTAATTACATTGTGTACTTATTTAAGTAATTTAAATCTTCTTGTAGTTTTGTTTTGAGAATCAGATTTTAGAGACCGCAGATTTGATTAAGAAAACGTAAGTATAATTTTTATTAAAAATATTTATTTGATAAAGCATGAGCCGATTTGTTTATCAGATAAGATAAAGAAAAAGATTTTGTTGACATGATTTACAATTAATTACTTCTAACTTTACAATACAGAGTTAATAAAATTTAACAAAAGTAAATAACTTAAATACAACATTGTTATTTATATATACAAAACTGTATTTATCAGAGTGTTCCAGAATCATAACTTCAAGGTTTCTATTACCCAAAAAATTTCTATTTATAATAAGGTTAATTATGGTAACAAAATCAAAATAATACGGGAAAGATTTAAAAGTATTACAAAGGCATATAAATAATACTGATTTTAAAGAAAAAGAAATACAGGAAATAAAATGTTAGTCGAAATAAAAGAAATATCAAAAATAAATCTTAAACTAATATTAAAAAACAAAAAGAATAATTTTAAACATATCCTAAACTTGATACGAGAATAATCAACCAACCATCATTTAACCCCTAGAACGCAGGAAGAAAAGATAAATTCAATAAATTCAAACCCCATAGAACATCATCAATGTAATCTTAGATCTACCGTCAGGAGAAGATATTTTGTTTTTTATCAAACCTCCAATTCCTAAGGTAGTGTTTATTAAAATCTTCCATATATACAATATATATATATCATATACATATATATTATATAAAATAATAATATAGAATAGTGATATAGTATAATAATAAATATATATATATATATATACATCAATATTAATATATATATAATATATATATAATATCAACCCCGTCTTGAAAATACATTTTTGTTTATAAAAATATTTAAACTGCTGTTACCAATTTTGTAACATGTTAGTTTACAACAAACTAACTTATGTATATTATAATAAAAACAGTATTTGTTAAATTCGGCATTTTGCTGACATTTTCGATTCATATTTTAATGAAGGTGACCTATTTAATCATCTCAAGATCTCTCTACAATATTTGACACAATTGTTACTTTAATAACTTCATTCTCTCTCTAATTACAAAATGAAGTTTATTTTATTATTGATTTGTTGTTTAAAAAGCTTCCTAGTCAATCAAAACATTCTTTCTTTGAAATTAACATCATTTTCTAATTGCCTTCGTCTCAAAATTTTCATTGCGCTTTTTTATTTAGGTCAGTATATAATCAGACAGAACATGAACTTTCGGTTAGGGCAGTTAACATTTGAGAAGTATTAAATGTATCATACAGACAACTCTTTATTGCAGCAATAAGAGGGAATAAAGATGTTCGGAACATTCCCAAGGAAATTGTAACATAACAAAATAAATGTACTTTTATTACTTTGTTGATAGTTTACTTTTTAGTTTCTTTTTTTGTTAGGGGAAGAATAAACGTACCAGAAAAAAGCAAACACCGTTTTTTCCCTTATAATTGGGGTCATTTTTATTATTATTTTTAATTTGACAAATGTATGATATAGCCAACTAACGAAACGGAATATTAATAAATAGGAATGAGAAAAATCATCCTTATGCCTTCTAGTGAATTTTATGCAGAGAGTGAGAAAGATTATAAATAATGGGAAAAACATAATTAAGAAGAGAAAACAGAAAAGTTAAGATGATAAGATAATTCAAAGGTTGTTAAATGAAATAAATTTAGCAAATTTTGAATAATATTCTATGAAAGACGAGTGTTACCAAATAATATTTATTAATAATTAATAAAATAAATAATAATAATAATAATAATAATAATAATAATAATAATAATAATAATAATAATAATAATAATAATAACTTTTCATTAAGTTATAAATTTATATGAAGTTTTCTCATTATCTTCATGTAATAAACCGACAGTCTCTCAATTTCTTATGCACAGTTTCATTTTACATATCATAGCGTATACTATATATATATAATACTATAATATTAAGAAGTACAAACAATATAATATTATATATATATATAATTTTATAGAAATCATTATATTTATATATAATATATATATATATCAGTGCGACTCCAGTAACTCTTGTAAGGCAAAAGATTAATTATATATTATAAACGGATAACTATATATATATATATAATCCTATATAATTCCCTATATATTAGTATATATAATATATATACCCTATATATTAATAATATTATTATATAACTATATATATATATATATATTATATATAACGAAAACTCTTCAACTGCAATACCATCATTTCTAATATTTGCAAGGGAAAAATTTAATTA
Source organism: Trachelipus rathkii (assembly GCA_015478945.1). Classification (NCBI taxonomy): domain Eukaryota; kingdom Metazoa; phylum Arthropoda; class Malacostraca; order Isopoda; family Trachelipodidae; genus Trachelipus; species Trachelipus rathkii. The sequence continues at coordinate 47,696 of JABUQX010014397.1, forward strand.
AAAATCACTGCATATTTTTTTAGCGCATTGGTTTATTTTATGGTATTATAGTGTTGTTTTTTATTTAGGAGGGAATATAACAGAATTGTAAATAAATTTATGTTAATCACCTATAAAAGGTAAACAACACGTAATTAATAAAAATGTTACATTATTAAATTTTAAAAATTCAATTAATACTATCAACACCCTCACTGCCTCTATTCCAAAAACTTAACACACAAGAATATTGGTAAACAGTTTATTTCAACTTCTTGTCCGACCAAAGTAAACAGAGAGGATCGTGGACGATTACAGATAGATAAGTAGATAGTTAGATATATAGAGAGAGAGAGAATAAATAGATAGATAGATAGATAATATATAATAGATAGATAGGAAAGAGAAAGAAAAAGGAAAGAGAAGAAGAGAGAGGAAGAGACGAAGAGAGGAAGAGATACAAAATCTTTTTTCAAATTTATTCGTACGATTCACTGGTTGTAGGGCGAAAGTTTCGACTCGCGAAATGCTATTTTCGCCTCAGACAGCAAGGTATGACGCTGAGCTTTCCTATATATTTATATGAAATATTCAATAGCACCCGTACGCCCACGCTTATCCATTACTCTTCAGATCAGTATTAGGAAGAGAGAAATTTCCAAGATGGAATTTAATTATATAAGTATAACTCAAAAGTAGTGAATTTCTTTAATTATGAATAAAATCATTTTTTTTACAACTTTTAATATTAAAATTCTAAAATAATTTATATTACTTTACCATTTAAATATTTTAGTATAAAAAGACTAAAAAATTGGTAGAGCTACCTACCCTGCCTACCCTATGTATACTTCCCTTTATATATATATAGAGTAATATATTATATATATAGTAGTACTAAATATATATATATATATATTATATATATATATACTATAAAACACTAACAATAATAATATTATTAATATATAATAATATAATATATTATATATATATAACTAGTAATAATAAGAAGAAATAATAGATACTAAAACACCACTTCATAATATATAAAAGCTATATATTTTAAATGTAATTTGGTATGACAATCGTTTCAACTCTTCTCATTGACAAAGGACAAATGTTTCAAGCCTTCTCATTGATAAAGCACATGAAGATGTTACAAATTAATGTTCTATTTTCATCATGACCAGTTGAGCTTGCAACTTTTCCAGTCAAACAGCATGAAATTTAGTCCTCTTGTATTAAAAAAATAAAAATTTTCTTTTTAAATATTTGGTTAAAAATTATTTTTAATTTTAAGACTCACCATTTGATAAATTTTTAAATTTAACAACATTTGAGAATGAGCTTTTTAACATACTTTATTTCCATCATTAACTCTAATAGGGAAATTTATACTCAGTTCTGTATTTCAGCATGTATTCAATGATTTATTTATTATTTTTTTTTCTTCTTCTTTTGCATATCGACGACCTCAGGTGTCCGTCAGGTTGAGCACGCAAGAGTGATATAAACACATCATAAACCTGTCTCTGATCAGATCATAGCAAGTGTTCGCGAGATTACTTTCATAACAATAAATGTCTGTAGAAATTATGACCTAAATACAGTATTAGAAATTTCTAACCTATTATTAATTTATTTCTTCTCATTTTTTATTCTTAAAATTATAGTGAAATTATTGGTCAACATTTTAAGTTTTACTAATCTGCAAACTTTCAAAAAAATTAAACATATAATAATAATAATAATAATAATAATAATAATAATAATAATAATAATAAATAATAAATAAATAAATATAATATAATAATGAAATAAGAGAAATAATAATAATAATAATAAAACAATTCACATTGAAATTGATATGTCACTTTTTCTGCACCAAATTATTTTGCTAATAAAACGATGATGTCATCAATATTTAGACAATCGGCGACATTAATCAAATCCTTCCTAATTAAAATTTCTTTGTTTATTTTTAGGCTTCATTTACTAATTATTATTTTTTTATTTATTTTGAGAATGAAGTTCAGACTTTGTCGCCAAGTGAGGTGTGCAGTCAAGCACTCGCCGTCCGTTCGACACATAACTCGACCGTTAATTAAAGGACTCATCCATTTTTTTTATCTCTGCTTGTTATGTGCCTGTCTATATACTCGTTCTATAATATAATATAGATAATATATAACATATATATCATATTTAATATATATAAATATATATATATAAATATATTATATATATAATATATATAATATATAAATTATAGATATATATAACTATATATATATATTAATATAATATATAGGCTTTTGAATATTATTACTATTACCATTATATATAGACTATATAATATATATATCGTAACTAGTAATATTATTTATATATTAATTATAATATATATATTTATCATTATGTGTATAATATATAAAATATATATATATAATATAAATATATAATATATATATATATACTATATATATATATACCTCTAATGATATACTACTATATTCACCTATTAATTATAGATATAGCATCTACTATACCCTTACCAGAGCTTAATACTACACTATATTAAATTGATTACGTATACTATATATATTAGCAATATAAAAAATCGCGAACGATCGAACGACTTCAATTAATCATTATCACATTGAATAACGGTATTTTTTCAACAATATGATAAAATATAAATAAATTTTTCGAAAAAGGGGGTCGCGGAAAAAGCTCTCATTCTAAATCTTAATTTATATATATATCACACACTACACACACACATCACACACACTTACACACACCCTAAACAACACACACAACCACATTCAAACACACACACACGACACAAACACACACAACAACACACAACACACACACACACACAGCACACACACACACACCACACACACACACACAACACACCACATCATCACAACACACCCACACCCTAACCTAGATGCTTTGACTATCACACAACACACACACAAACACAACCCCAACTGACATCACTTACACACACACACACATCATAATTCGAATTATATTATCATATTCTTACTTTTGTATTATATATATTATACTATATTTAAATAACAACTATATTTATAATATATTATAGTATATATATATATAATATAAGTACATATATATAATAAACTTATTTATTTATATCTTTTTTGGTTGAAATCAGTTGTAAAAGAAGTGAAACTTTTTGCCATTCCGTTTGATTTGGAGAAGGGACTGCATGGAGACGTTCGTTATACATTGTGCGAAAGAATGATTTCTGATGTTGTGTAAGGGCATCAACTTATCTTGACGAAATTGTCATATATGATTTAATATTATTGAAAAATAAACAAATTTCTGAACGGGCCACTTTTTCGTCCTGGGGCCAAAAACAGGGTTGGTAATTCACGCTCCCATTTTTGTTCGGCACCCCCTCACTCACCGTTGGCTCTCCCCCCCTAAATTTTTGGGGCTAAATTTATAAAGGGGTGGGTTTTTCTTTAAAAACAATTTGTTCCACCACAAACGCAAAATTCAAAGCTAAAATGTGCGTTTCTTCCCATATTTTAAATGTAGACTCTAAAACAGTGGTGGACAATTAATTTTCATAGTGACAACGCTTATATGTCTGTTGAATGTAACATTGGTTACATTATTCAAAAATATGAAAAGTGAAAAAAAAGGGTGGAAATTTCAAAACATCTATCACAAAAATATGTTTATAACATTGCTATCAAAGTAGTTTTTTAAAAGCAACCATAAATGCATAGCAAGCTTTAAAATTTTGCACTGTCTATGCTCAATGGGCGATTTATTAAAGACTATGGGGTCGTTGCATATTCCAAATTTTGAAAATAGGTTGATCTTTAAACTCGCAAATTAGGAAAATAAGATGTTATCGATTGAAATTATCAAAAAAATATCATTTTATGATGCAATAATACATTAAATTATGCTTTAGCTTTTACCAGATACAGTGTTTATCACAACTGTGATGTCTACTACTCACACGTTGCATATACGTGGAAACACAGTGCTACCTTAAATTATGCGGAACTAGCATGTTGTTTTTCTGACATCCTTCTTTGCCTTCTCTCTTGATCATTGAAACCATAATCTCTCATGGTATCCTCATCCTTATCAGTAGGATAATCAAAATACAAAACATTACTCACCATCATTACTTCTTAGGTTAAAGTTCAAAATAAATAAATTGCATGATCATCTTAACCATTCGTTTCTAAGTCTGTCACTCAACAGATTATTCTCAGATTCCTTATTGGAAACGTTTCTGAATTTCTATTCTTCTTTCCTTAATTTGAATTCATTCCAGACATTTTTTACTCCAGCATAGAACAAAATCTCTAAATTTTATTTTCCATTCACTAATACTTTCCTTCCCCTGCACCCTTAAGCGTTCTTCCTCTCATACCTTACTAATTCATTTTCTACCAATTCTCAAGATCTTCAGCCCGATTAAACCCATAGTATGAAATTAATAGGCCGCTGCCCCACCCTCCGGAATAAGTCGGTAATAATTGATATAGTACTATATATATGTAATATATTATAGATATACTAAATCTTTATAGAATTTAATCATATATGAATATAATAAGACCGATATGTTGATTAAAGATTATTCTATTACACTAATTAAGAGATAATAGATTATTAACTAATACCCCGCGCAACAAACTACTCGATATTTGGATCATTCATGAAATAGCACGTAATTCTCGATATATTCCAATGCCTTTCTCCCAGAGCTCTTGTCTAAACGCACATATTTATAATATTATTAATGAATATATACAGAAGATTTATATTATCTAAATATACTAGATATAATAAAATCAATTACGCCACTAAATGTCCAGAGGCCCCACGCGTAGGCAGTTGTCTGCCTTTGGAACTCGCGCCACTAGGATGTACTTTATCATCAAAATAATTATAGGGACTATTTAGCGCGCCTGAGCCAGGCTTGATTTTTTTTAACGGCGGAATACCTTGTTGAAGCATTGTCATATGGGCATTATTTGGTTTGAATTTTGCCTATGTTTTATGCTGCTAACGATGATCCCGACACACCAACGTGGCGACTATTATCTCTCTCGTCTGCTCTCTCGCGCCGTCTCTCTCTCTGCTGCTTACTCGTCCCCTGCCGTTCTGCTGGTCTCGGTCCGAGATAATATGTGGTTTATAGATATATTGAATAACATACATACAGATATATGTTCAATGATATATATGAGAATGTAAGAAAATGAAGGATTGCACAAAATATTATTATGTATGGTATTACTACCATTATATAATAATAATATATAGATATATATGGACTAGTGTAGGGAGTTGAGAGGATTTGGCAATCCACACGGAGACCACTGGTTCCGCATTTCGGTTGCGGCCAGGCCTTAGTGGAAACAGCGCAAGAGATATATTAAATTCCATAAGGGAATGCCAAAGGGAAGGATTTTAATATGACAGATTTAGGGAGACAATAAGATATAGAAAAGGTAGAGATTGAATAAAGAATATGAATAAGAAATAATAGTAATATATAAAAAGTTATAACGTTAAAGAGAAAAGATAGAAATGAGACCATTTTAAACTTGTTTTGACTGGCCCACAAATGGGGGTGCATAATACAAATCTGCCAACGCAAAATCAGAATCCCGTAGGGCGGTGAATCCTCCCCCTCCTACTCGGATTTCACACCCTTTCAAGGTGGCGCAGCCCAATGGGTTTTCTCTTGAGAGGTGGGTGATGTGTTTGCTTTAGATACTTTTGGTAATTGATAAACTGTTTATTACGTAAAGTTAGGCTTACGTTATGTTAAAAGTTTATGGTAAACTATGACCATGTGAAAATAACACTGATTTGTTTAGAGAAATGATTGAGTTTTTGTAATTATTATTACTGTTGTTTAATTTAACTTGAGACGATAGCATTGTGTTTAGTAGAAACTGAGTCTAGGGTTAAGTTTTTTGTTGTGAAGTATATTGTTTATGGTTTAGCCCTAGAATTTTGCTAATGTCTACGATTTTTCATAGGTCAAATGATGTTACACAATGATGTTATACTCAGAACGAGTGACACTTTGATTAAGATAGCATGACTATCATTTGATGGCTCCTGTGTGATTGTCTTTTTGCATTTTGAGTTATTGCTGCACTGTTGTTTTTTAAGGGATTTTGTTAGATAATACGGTTTTTACCTGTTGCTGATATGCTGGACAAAAATAACACATAAGTTCAATTTAAATCAGGTGGAAACAAATAGAAGCTTTAAAGTAAGAGAGGATAAGTTTCGAAGAGATGGAAGCAGAAGGCAAAGTAGCCAACATATATGATATCATGAGAATTGTGTACATTAGTACTTCTTAGAGTATGCGGGTTATGATGATGTTAGCACTTTATAACTTTTGATGCTGTAAGACTTTGGTTTGGTTATAAAGCGGGACCCCAAGGTGGAATATTCGTAAAAGCTTGTCAAGAGTATCATAAAGAACTCTATTTTATGTTATGTTGATATCCCACACAAAATATAGCATACTTGTAAATGCATGACCCTCAATCATAGTTTTTCCCAAACCAAAAACATAGTATCACGGCTGTGGTGGCAGGGCAGGAAAGGCATGAGTGTGATTCGTCAGCTGTCATCCAGGGATGGTATCATTATCATTTAAAATTGTGGAATATAGAAGCGTTCCACGTGACCTTTCTAAAATCAGAACCTATTCTGAGAAGTGAGCAATCTGCAAAGCTGTGAACCTAATTAATCCTGACAGGACTTACTTTTGATGTGATTCGTCAGTCAGCCCCCACGGGCATTAACCATATTTCTCATCGTGCTACAATCTGTTTTGTTATTGAGTTATGGCTTAAAACTTTTGATATGTATGCAAGTTATTCGTTGAGTAGGAAGATCATTTAGTTATTTAGAGACACTAGATGTTATATGTATATATAGAAATTTTTAGTTAAAATCATTACGAATGTTTGATGTAAATAACAATTGTTTTACAGATCTAATCGATAATTATATTCTTTTGCTACGAGTATGAATGGATTATGTTACAACGAGGATAAGAAAATGACTTAAGACACTTTTGTGTTTAAAATATGTAACGATGAGGTGCCTGAAATGTAAAATTAACATATTTGTATGAGAAAATTAAGGCGTTCAAAAGATAAGTGAATTAAGGATTACTGTTTTATTTGTGATATACGAACTGCTGTATAGGTTAAGTTTCCGAGCTTAGTTAGAGTGTGTCGGAAGTACTTGTATATTATATAGTTTATTACGGCA
>JABUQX010014397.1:67500-70000 GCA_015478945.1 Trachelipus rathkii
ATTAAAGAGAAGGGAATGGGGTGAATATGATATAATTCTATAAGTTCCATGAAAATGTTAGACAAAACGGGGGAGAGGGGAGATCCCATGCTAAGACCGTTATTTTGTTTGAAGAATGAGTTGTTGAAATCTAAATAATTATGGTCATGAGTAAGAAGAATGAGCTGTTTGACGAGAGTGAAGGGATAAGGAAGTGTAATAAAATTTCATAAACTTCTTAGCTTTGATGTTGTCTCCCTTTTTACGACTGTACCTGTTCCTTTCACTATCTCTCTACTTGAACGTTTCATCACTGAAAATTCTATTACACTTAGTTATCCCTTCCCTCTCATCAAGCAACCCATTCTTCTTACTCTTGATCATAATTATTTCAAAACTGCACTACTTCATAACGGGAACTTGTACCCATCTCTTCACTTGGCTTACTCGGTGCAACTCAAAGAGAAACACAACAGCGTGAAGCTATTGATAAAAGCCTTGAAGTATGAAGAACACAATTGGGAAGTTATCGGAGATTTCAAAATGGTGGCCTTCCTGATGGGTTTCAAAGTCGACTTTACCAAGTTTCCATGTTACCTTTGTCTCTAAGACAGCAAGGCCTCCACAGAACACTACCAAAGGCGGAATTGACCACAGCAGATTGAGTTCAGTGTATGAGGAACAATGTGAAATGTGAGCATCTGTTGGACTGTCAGAAAATATTTTTTCCTCCACTACACATAAAATTAGGCCTGATAAAACAGTTTGTCACAGTTCTAGATAAGGAGTCTTCAGCCTTCATCTACCTGCAATGCTTCTTCAATAAGCCATCTGAGGCAAAGGTCAAAGTCTGTGTCTTCGTCGGAATACAAATAAAAAAGATCAGAAAGTGCAAGGAATTTCCGAAAAAGCTGACTAGCACAGATAAAGAAGCTTGGAACAGCTTTGCGTCAGGATCTACGACAAAATAGGCTGCTGGATGTCCCTCAAAGTCGATATCCTTGATGCTCATCTTGCTAAAGTTAAGGAGAACATGGTTGCCAACTCAGAGGAGCATTGCGAGCGATTTCACCAAGATATTCAGGACTTTGAACGGCGCTACCAAGGATCATTTAACGAAATCATGATTGGAGACTACATTTGAGGGGATGATTAATGAGAGCAACTTACCATACAAGCTTTAATTAAGAAAAACGTCTCACTTCTAAATATTTTGTGGTCCCTGCTGTATAAACTAAGAATAAATAAACGCCACTCTTGAGGTATATGTATTTTTTTCTATTTTGTGTAACCGAGAATGATTATATTCCCCAACTTTTTATACCGGGATTGGTAAATTTGGGAAATATCATTATCCTGGTCACAAAATCAAAGTTTAAAGGATATATTAGCCATTTTTCATACCTTCTAGGTATAAGAAAATAGGATATTGCAGATATAACAAAAACATGATTGGAGACTATATCAGGATATTGATTCATGAAAGCAACTTACCGTATAAGCGTAAATCCAGAAAAACTTCTCACTTCTAAATAATTTGAGGTCATTGTTGTATAATGTAAGAATATGTAAATGCAACTTTTTGAGTTTTATGTTGTTTTTTCATATCTTCTAGGTATAAGAAAATAGGAAATTACAGTTGTTGCCCAAAGACAAAAATATGTTATAGAGTGAATTACTTCAAATACCTAAAGGGGTTCCTAGACGGAGCCGAAGTTGGAGCCACACACTTTTAAGATGATGATGCCGGAGCCGGAGCCGGTGCCGGAACCGGAGCCGGAGCCGGAGCCGGAGCCGGAGCCGGAGCCGGAGCCGGAGCCAGAGCCGGAGCCGGAGCCGGAGACAGGAAATTTTGAAATGATAGAGCCGGAGCCAGTGCCAGGAGTCGGAGACGGGTTTTTTTGAAATATTTGGTACCGGAGCTGGAAAAATTACCGGCTCCGCAGCCCTGATTATCAGTAATGGCTAATGCTAAGCATTATTATTATTAATTAGGGAATAAAAAATGCATTGAAATATTATTTTTAAACATTCAATAAAACTAAAATCAAAAGGGAATTTTGAAATCCTCATTATATTCAACAATTATAATAATAAATGTCATAAATTATTATTATATTACTATTTAAAAAAAAGAAATAAAAAAAGTACGTATTAATAGAAAAATAAATCTGCGTTTAATTGATAAAAATTAATGTTTTTTTTTTCTTTTTTTTTCATTCTTATATGAATAGTTATTAAATAATTTCATATACAGTATATTTAATTATTAAATGTTGTATTATTATTATTATTATTATTATTATTATTATTATTATTATTATTATTATTATTATTATTATTATTATTATTATTATTATTATTATTATTATTATTATTATTATTATTATTATATTATTATTATTATTATTATTATTATTATTGTTATTCATTATTATTATTATTAATTATTATATTTATTTTATTAATTATTATTATTATTATATTATTATTATTATTGTTTTTATTTGATTTTATTATT
>JABUQX010014397.1:77500-82500 GCA_015478945.1 Trachelipus rathkii
TTTAGATCTAACTGTTCCCTTTAATAATAGTTAAAATCTATCGTGCTTAAACACGAAAAGTACCGAGATGCAGGTGCAGTCCTTGCACCTGATATATTTAGAATATATATATAAATAATATATAAACTACCTAAAAATACATATATATATAACTATATATATATATATATTATTATATTATATATATATATATATAATATATATAATATATATAGAAAGTTTTGTAAGTTTTATAATTACTTATAATGGTAGACAAATAAAGTTATGATGAAGTATGAAGATATATCATGTGACTCTATTTGAAACTATGATATATTTTTCCTCCATTACCCTTTTTGTCAATATTAATTATATAGTTTATTTATTATTAATGTATGTATTTATGTATGATATAATATGCATACATACATGTATGTATGTATATGTATGAATGTATATGTATGTATGTATGTATGTATGTATGTTATGTAGTGTATGTATCTATGTATGTTAGTATGTAGTACATACATAATACTAATCATACATAGCATAACTACATATACATACATAGCATACATACGATACGATACCCATACATACATACATAACATACATACAGTACATACATACATTACATACATACATACTTGCATACAAATACATAAATACATACATAATACATTACATACGATTAACATACATACATACATACATACATACATACAATACATGTATGTATGTATGTAGTATGTAGTTGTATGTATTGTATGTATGTATGTATAGTATGTATTTGTATGTATGTTATGTATGTATGTATGTATGTAGTATTGTATTGTATGTATGTATGTATGTTATGTTGTATGATGTATGTATGTATGTAATTGTATGTATTTATGTATATTTATGTTATGTATGTATTGTATGTATATGTATATTAGGTATGTTGTATGTATGTATGTATGTATGTATGGTATGTATGGTATGTAATAAATACATAACATACATACATACAGTACCTATACATACATACATACACATACAACATACATACATACATACTCTACGTACATATGGAGATGTAAGACTTCAAACATACTACACATCATGATGTTGTATTTATATGTATATATGATGTATAATACATACATACATACCATACATACATACCATACATACATTACATAATACATTTTAATATATTATAGTATTATGTATGTATTGTATGTATGTTATGTATTATGTATTATTATTGTATGTATGTATGATTATGTATGTATGTATGATAGTGTATGTATGTAATGTATGAAGTATGAACGTATTATGAATGTGTATATTTATGTATGTATGTATGATAGTTTATATGTATGTATATATATATGTATATATATATGTATATATTTATATATATATTACTATAATATTATATATATATATTATATATATATATATATATATTTATATAATATATATATATATATATTAATATATATATATTATTTATATGTCTGTAGCGATCTGTAAAAAAGTAGTGTCAAAAAACGGTAAATATGCAGACCGGACAAATCGGCCAACTTTTCCGGTAAGAAAAATTGTCCGGTTTGTGTTCTTTAAAATTTTACCGTAAAAATAGGCCGATTTGTCCGGTTAATTTTACCGGGTTTTGACCATTTATTTTTTAGTAGTCTGTACAAGGAAAAAAACGACCCACGAACCCATGCACTAAATCCACTAACACGCCTCCTGGATATAATATATAGTATATCAGTATATAATAATTATATATAATATATACTATAATATATATACTATATAATATATATAAATATATACTATATACTATTATATTATATATATATTAATAATATAATATATATGATATATAATATTATAGTATAATATAATATATATATGATAATTATATAATATCTAATAAATATAATATATATATATATATATATATAGATATATCATAAATATATATATACATATATAATTAATAATATATATATATAATATATATAATATATATATATATAAATAGATATATATATATTATAATATATTAATAATATACTATAATATATATATATATATACTTATATATATATTACATATATTTATATATAATAAATATATATATATATACTCATTATATATATATATACTATATATATATATATATATAACAAGGAAATACATTTTTGCACACTATAGTCAGAGTACTACTTAAAACTGTGGCACTTTTGTGTGAAAAAACGTGATTTTAAACCCAGAAAACTCGCCTAAAAGAACAGGTCAAGTGAGTGCCGTGATATTTATTTGTCCTATAAATGTTCTGCTCGCTGGCCCGTTGGGACACAAGAAACGAACCAAACCAACACATCTTCAAGGTATAGAAGAGGAGAATAGCTTTTTTGTTTGTATTGATTACCCTGCAAAAAGATTTTTGTAAATACGAGTAATAATAATAATAATATAAATAATAATAATAATCTATATAATAATTAAAATTAATTAATAATTGAAGTTAATTAATAATTAATAATAAATAATAATAATTAATAATAATTAAATTAAAATAATAATAATAATTAGTATATAATAATAATATAATAATTCATAATATGATTAATAATAATAATAATAAGCTATTAATAATAATAAGTAAAATAATAAATAATAAAATAATAATAATTTTGTTTATCATGATAATATTCTTCTTCTTCAAATTATAATTATAATTATTAATATTATTATTATTATTATTATATATTATTATTATTACTATTATTATTATATTATATATACTATTTATTATAAGCAGAAAGTAAGGTTGTGTGAGAGTAGTATCTAAGTAGTATAGTCAGTAGTCAATCAATTTTCTCACATTCATGAAATATTCTGTTGTTTTTGTAAAATGATTTGCCCCCAAAATATATATTATATATAATTATAATATAATTATATATTATATATATATATATATAAACTAAACAATAAATATACATTTTAATATATAATATAATAATATATATATATATATATATATATTATATTATAGTGTGTGTAGTAACTCTTGTCGTTGTGTGTTTTGTATTGTCTGTGCTTCTGCAACCCACCTGTTGGCTGCGTGCCTTTGTGTTTGTGTTAGTTTGAATTGTTGTCACCGAAATCCGATTTAGAACTAAAATTAATTATAATAACTAAATTAATAGATAATAATTATAATTAATAACAATAATAAATAATTAGTAATAATATTTTTTAATATTAATTCTTGGCAAAAACTTGAGAAAGCTCCTGCCGTGTTTTGCGTTTTATAACTCGGCTATTAACACCACTAAACACTCTTGTTGTTTATTTCTAGCTATGTGGTTAGATGATTGTTAAGTGTTTTTCAAAGAATTTAGATAGATAGATAAGAAGATAATAGAAAAGATAGATGATAGATAGATAATAGTAGATAATAGATATATTGAAGATTTATATATATATATAATATATATATAATATATATATAGATATATAAATTATATATAATATAAATTATACTTAATATTATATTTATATATAAATATATAATTATATATATATATATATATAACATATATAATATATATATAATATATACTAATAAATATTAATATATATATCACTAGATATATATATATATAAATTTATATAATAATAATAATTATATATATACACATATATAGATAGATCTAGATAGATAGATAGATAGCATAGTAAGATCTGACCTGATTAAGAAGATAGATTAGGAATAGATAGAATAGATAAGACTAATTTTTGAAAAATGAAAGTATAGATAGATAGATATGAATAGATAGATAGATATATAGATAGATAATAGATAGATAAGATTAGATCAGAAGATTTAGATAGATTCAATAATTAGATAGATAGATCACGATACGATATAGATTAAATAGATAGATAGAAGATGATATATTAAAACAATATAACACAAACAGCAATTGAAATTTCTAGCCATCAGATAGAAGCTTAGAAACTAGAGTAAGATAATAGATAGGATAGAATAGATAGATAGAAATAAATTAATAGTCAGTAGAAATAGATAGATTAGATAGATAGAATAGATAGATCAAGATAAGATAAGAATAGACAAACGACTAGATAAGATAATAATAACAAAATGAAATTTGCTATGCATCTAGTATAGATAGATAGATAAGATAGATAGTAGTATAAGATTAGATAGAGTAGAATAGATTAAGCTAACTTGTTCATCCCCCCTCCCTCACAAACGTATGACAAATCCGTGGAACCACCACTCGCAAATTTCTTTCCCGTTTTCTCTAGTCCACTACATATCCTGACAAATCCGTGGAACAACGATCCCGTTTTAGCTTATGGGATAATATTTTAACGTTTTTCCTCATCCTCAATCCATACTCTTCGCATTCATATCCACCTCAGAGACTTCCGAACAAAAACATCCTCTTCCGAATGATTCAACGGATTACTAGGATTCAATAATTTCCTTCTCCAATAATAATTTCAATAATAATAAAATAATATATAATGACAATAATAATAATTAATAATAATTAATAATAATAATAATAATTAAAATTCAATAATAAACAATAATAATAAAACTTTTTCCTTAAATAATTTTTCGTTCAAAACAATAATTAAACTTTCTCAAAATAAAATAAATAAATAAAGCAAAAATGTTCTCATACAATAAATGGGCGGGGCGTTCTCAAATTTTGGGGCGGAGCTAGATGGTGGGCGGAGCCTTTTTTGATTTTTGTATTTACAATGTTTTCTTTTTTTTTTTAAGAATAAATTATCTGATAAGGTTATAAATTAATATTCAGGGATACAACAAACTCTTTTTGTGTGGTGTTGAAGTAAGTAACCTATAACTCTTCTCTCTCTCTCTCCTCTCTCTTCTTTCTTAGAGTCCGCATGACCTCTTCCATCCCTCTCTCCCTTCTCTCTCTCTCTCTCCTACCCTCACTTACTCTCTCTCT
>JABUQX010014397.1:87500-93968 GCA_015478945.1 Trachelipus rathkii
TTGGTGAAAGTGTATGTTTTTCAATCTTGTCTTTGTTTTAATTAAAGTTTTTTATTAAATCATATCAGTTATTAGATTCAGTGAAGTTTTGCACGTGGAGTTTTTTAAAAGATAAGTACTAGTTTTAATTTTTTTTTTTTTTGTCGTTTTTTTTTTTTTTTTTTTTTTTGGTAGCGAATTTTTAGTAGGTAAATTGGGAAAGGTTACGTAAGTTTGAGTTTTATTTTTTATTTATTATACAAAATCTGATTTTTAATTAATTTTAGCACATTAAACTTTTTAACTTAGGTTTTAGTGTTTGATGAATTTTATCCCGATTTTTCCTTTTGTTTTTGGCTTTTGTTTTTGTGTGTGTGTGTGTGTGTGTGTGTGTGTGTGTGTGTGTGTGTGTGTGTGTGTGTGTGTGTGTGTGTGTGTGAGATGGCAGATTTGCATAGGTGCGGGCTTTCTATTGACTTCACCAACATCCGTGGCTTAAATTCTAACTCTGCTTCCGTTGAATACCACCTCTCTAACTCTAGCCCTAATCTTTTGCTCTTGTCTGAGACTCAGATGGCTAAGAATTCATCCTCTAACTCGTTTAACGTATCCAACTATAACTTGTTTCATAATTTCCGTCTAAAGGGTGGAGTATGTGCCTATGTTAACATTAACACTCCTTGTAACACGTCTCGTGAATCTCGAATCACCTAATTTCGATGTTCTGTGGCTTAAAATCTTTCTTCCTTCTTCTGCAATAATTTTGAGTGTTTCTGCTACTGTTCTCCTTGCATAACAGATTTTCTCACTTTTGAATATCTTACTACTTCTCACGAGACTGTTATATCTTCTCATCCAAATACTGAGGTCCTCTATCTAGGGGATTTCAATGTACACAACACTGAATGGTTGGGATCCTCTCATACTGATTTAGGTGGGGAGGAGGCCGAATCATTCAGCATTCTCAACGATCTGGAGCAACTAATTAAAGAACCAACACACATTCCGGATCGTCCCAACCAATTCTTGAACACACTTGACCTATGTTTCACCACTAGTCCTTCTCTATAAATACACCACCTTCGCTCCTATTGGTAAATCTGACCACAACTTTATATCTCTTAATTTTAATACTTTCTCTCCAACAGCTCCATCCTGCCCTGTGCGTTCTTTCTGGCACTTTGATCGGGCCGATTGGGGGCTTTGCGCTGCTTCTACGCTAACTATAATTGGAATGACTGCTTTTCCTTTGGTGACGCTTCGGCTTCTGCCGACAAGGTGGGAGCTGTAATCGTTGATGGGATGAGCAGGTTCATTCCTTCTTCAACTAAATCTTTCTCTCCTCATAATCCATGGTTCGATCGTAATTGCTCTCTGGCCATTCAGGCTAGAGACAATGCGTATCGGTGGTGGAAAAATTCTCGTTCTCCTATCACTCTCGCTAATTTTCATTCAGCTAGAAATCGTTGCAGGGATACTCTTCGACGAGCAAAGCGGGCTTTCATCAAACGAAAGTGCGCTAACCTCCTTGGTTCTCCTACTGATAAATCTTTCTGGCCTCTTGCCAAAAACATCTCCAACAACTTCTGTAAATCTACCTTCCTCCTCTTATTCGATCTGATGGTTCTGTTGCTAACTCTCCAACTATAAAGGCCAACCTCTTCGGCCTCCTATTTTCCTCTAACTCAACCCTGGACGATTCTGGCATTCCTCTTCCTCCTCCTTCTCTTCTCAGGTGTCCTATGCCTTTGCCTGAGATTACATTTGATCAGGGCATGGGCTCCTGAATCTATGAACGTTAGAAGGCGGGTGGCCTGATGGCACCTCCTCCCGAGTTTTGAGGGAGGCTTCCGTGTTACCCCTCCTCTCGTTCAAATCCTTATTCTCTATGCCTCAATATCATAGCACTTTCCCTCAGTGTAGGAAGCGCATATGTCCAACCTATTCCGAAAAAAGGAAGCCGCTCTGATCCTTCTAACTATCGCCCTATAGCTCTAACCTGTATTCTATCTAAGATCTTTGAAACTCTCAACTCTCATGTCGTGGACCATCTGGAATCTCATTTCCTTCTTCCGATCTCCAGTACCACTTTCGGCGCTCGAGGTCTGCTGGTGATATACTCACTTCCTATCTAACAGATTTATGGTTTTCCACCCTCAGGAATTATGGGGAGACTGCGTGTGGTAGGCGCTTGACATATCCAAGCAAAGCATTTGACCGGGTATGGCACGTCACTGCTCTCCAAGCTCCCTCCTTTGGATTTTCTCCCTTCTCTTTGCTTACTTATGTCTAGCTTTCTTCAAATCGCTCAATATCGGCTGTTGTTGATGGGGCGACTTCTTCTTCCTTTTCTGTCAAGAGTGGTGCCCTAGGGTTCTGTCTTATCTCCTCTCCTTTATTCCTGCTTTTCATTAATGATCTTTTCAGCTGCTTATCTAACTCTATCCATTTATATGCCGATGACTCGACCCTCCATTCTTCAACTCATTTCACTTCTCTCTCTTACTTCTAGAATTGCCTCTCGTCTTAATCTTCCTGATTCCATTCTCGCCGATCTGGATAGAATTTCCGGGTGGGTCGTCTCAACCTTGTGAAATTCAATTTTTAAAAACCCAACTTCTACAAATCTCCCTCTAAGACACCTTCTAACTTTCCTATCTCTCTTTCGACGGTTCTCTGTCTCCTGGTTAGTTACTATAACATCCTTGGCCTTGCACATAAACAAAAATGTCTGAAACCTCACATCGCCAATGGCTGCGAAAGGCCTCAAAGAAACTGGGAGTCTCGGTTTAGACTGCGAGACTTTTTTTCCTTCTTCACAGTTATTTCCCTCCAGTTATGCCAAGGGTCTCATCCCGCCCTTGTATGGAGTACCTGCTCTCATATCTGGGGGCTCAGGTTTCACCCTGGCTTTTGGATAGGGTCAAGTCAAAGGCTAAAAAGACTATAAACTGGGTCCCGGTACTTTCTAGTTCACTTTGACCCTCTATTCCTGCGTGATGTTGGTGCTCTATCTCTTTTCTATAGGCATCAGCGGCAGGTGCTCGAGGGAGCTTTCCACTCGCGTGCCGCCTCCTTTAACGCCCTCGTAGCACAAGGGGTGCCGTGTCGGCACATGAGTTTGTGTTGATGTTGGTAACTCCAGACTAGTTCACTGCGGTGCTTCCTCCCTTCCCGCCACCTCTGTTCTGTGGAATTCTCTTCCATCTTCTGTGTTTCCTACTCAATTTAATCTCCCTCACTTTAAAGCCCGCGTCTGTGCTCATCTGCGTAATTTGCGTTAGTTGAAATTTTGTTGAGTGTAACACCCCCTCCTTGAATAGGGCTTCGCTCCGTGAGCGGTGGTGATAACTGTAAAAAAAAAATATATATATATATAGTATATATATATATATATATATATATATATATATATATATATATATAAGAAAAATATATATATATATATATATATATATATATACTATTACTACCAATATATTTTGTACTTCCAGCAAAGTAGTTATGTACTAATAGTAGTGTACTTTATGTACTTTGGTAGTGTAAGGTTGTGTATTATGTTTTGTAGATGCAAGGCACAATGTAGTTGGGGATAAAATGTACTAGTACTGTACGTAATATTGTCATGGGATCAAATTACACTTAAACCAATAAAATAAATTTTCTCATGCTAAACCTAAAATAGTGGTAGTAGTAGTAATAGTAGTAGTAGTAGTAGTAGTAGTAGTAGTAGTAGTAGTAGTAGTAGTAGTAGTAGCAGTAGTAGTAGTAGTAGTAGTAGTAGTAGTAGCATATGTAATAGATTTATCATTCATAAATTTATCCTTGTAAAGGAGAAAGGGGTACTCGAGGGGAATATAACATGTGGGGAGCTCATTGTCACGATTCCTTTAACTAATCGAAAAGCTTGGCAGATGACTCATCACTTGACACTCTTGTGTCAATTTAAGCATCAGGAATCTCGAGTGTGCTCAAGCTGGAGCTCAAATCAGGTGCTTTATAGACATCTGAAGAGCCGAAATCAGTATCGGAGTAGGGAGCGGAGTCAGAACAGAACAGGAGTAGGGAAACGAGACAGACCAGAACCAGAGTAGGGGGCGGAGTTATAGACCAGAACCTGATGAGTAGGGAGTGAAGTCAGACCAGAACCTGATGAGTAGGGAGTGAAGTCAAACCAGAATCGGAGTAGGGGCAGAGTTAGACCAGAACCTGATGAGTAGGGAGTGAAGTCAGAACAGGACCGGAGTAGGGGCAGAAGAGTTAAATCAGAGCCGGAGCAGGGGCGGAGTTAGATCAGAACAGGAGTAGGGAAACGAGTCAGACCAGAACCGAAGTAGGAGACGAGTTAGATCAGAACAGGAGAATTGGGTGGAGTCAGAGTCGGAATCAGAAATAGGATTAAAAGGTTAAGTAGAGGCTGTCAATTTTTCCAAATATTGAAAATTAACCGTTTTTGTAAAATTTTAACGGTTTTGCTTTCTTTGTCGGTTGCCTACTTTTTAAAATTATTTAAATGTAAAAAAGAATCAAATCCTGTTTGTTTGCTTGTTTTCACCTTTTTAAAATAAAGGAAAGTAGAAACAAACAAACTCAATCACTCTGTGTATTTCAACTGGGCGTAGGGTAAAGAGAATTAGGGAGTCAGAACCCGCACATTCCCCATTCCCCAACCAACATTAATCCTAACAACATAATATTCCTTCGATCAAGATTTTTTAATTAAAAAATATTTTAAATTCTCAAAAAAATCTTAATAGAAAGAAAACAAACAATTCTCAATGCCCAACAATGACCACCTATACTCCCTACCCCTACTCTTACTCCCTAAGCCTTCCCCCTTTCTATCTTACCCCCCTCTCCCCACGGCAAAATTAACTTCCTACTCTCCACCACCAATTAAGTTAAAAAAATTTAGTGATGGCCCTCAAGTTTGGCATCGTTCTGTGACTAAAACAATATCATCAATAATATTTTCGATATTATCGAAAAAAATATTAATATCGATATATATCGTTTCCTTCGCATCCCTACTTTATGATATATATAGTGTTCAAATATAATATATAGTAGATTATATATATATATATATAATATTATATATTATAAGAATATATATATAATATAGATAGTATAAATATAATAATAATATAACAATACATATATTCCAGAATAATAATTATAAAAAACCCAAAAGTGTATGCAAAAATTTACTATTTAACAGCACCTTTCGTGAAAACGTTACCTCTCACTTCATCACTTATGTAAGCTAAATAAGGGAACCAGTAGTTTCACGAAACTCCGTTAAAACTTTAAAATTTTTACTACCTTTGGGTTTAGAATTATAAAAATATAATATATTCATTCATAATATATAACACATTTTCAGTGTATATATTTATAATACATTCAACAAAAATTTAAATAATATAAAGTAATATGGTGTGTGGTGATATAGGTCTGTGCTGTGCAGGGTTTTGGGTAGTTGTGTGTGTGTTGTGTGTAAAGTGGTGTAACAGCTTGTTGTGAGTGTGTGTGTGTGTGTGTGGTGTTGTTGTTTGGTTCTTTGTGTGCAGGTAGTCTTTTGTTTATCTGTATTTGAGATTAAAATTGGTTTCCGCATAGAAATATCTATATAATAGACGTATTCGGATACAATGAGTTCGAATCGAAATGATAAGCAGTCCAAATTTGGGAAGCTCGCTACGCGAATTTTCTCCAATCATCGCTCTTGCCAGCGAAGTGATGGAACTTCTACCATTTCCCAACGAGAACTTCAGCAATCCTTACTAGCGAACTAAACTCAACTTAAAATAATTATATCTAAATTTATATCACTTTCAGCTCGAAAATTGTGAATAATTGCAGGCGCGCTTAGTGCATGCATGCAACATCTAAAAGCATGCAATATTCCTGCCCACACACTCACACACGCACGCGCCACACACACGCACATTATTATTATTATTTATTATTTTATTATTATAATTATTATTATATTATTTATTTATTATTAATAGTAATGATATTTTATTATTATTATTATATTATTATGTTATAGTTATTAATATTAGCACACCTTCTTTTCCCCAGATTGGTAAGTCTAGAATAATCACCAAAACAAAAACAAGTATAGAAGAACACGAAAGCCAAGTCGAAAGAAAAGGGCCCCCCCTTACCGTCCTCTTTATAACCCTTAAAGTGTTTATAGTTTATTACCAATTTCTTAAGATTCTACAATCTGATGAGCAATCACATTTGGCATAAAGCAACAAAATCGTCTGCATATCTTGAGTCCGGTTTAGAAAGGAAAAAGGACAAATTTTCCAAAAAACCATGTAGCCCAAAGGCTCTATCATCTTTATCCAAATATGGTTATGCGAAAAGTCTTGAGTGCGCTAGGGTTTTTCATGAGGGTATGTTTTACTCTGTTTAAATGTATGTAGTGAAAACTATGCTGAATAAGGTTATATGGACTAAGGGAAAGTTGTT
>JABUQX010014398.1:0-24206 GCA_015478945.1 Trachelipus rathkii
TCTACATCTAACCGCTCTCTCTGCCTTTCTCTACCTCCTCTCCTCTCGTCCTCTCGATTCCTACTCGCCGCCAATCACTTCTACCACTGCTCATCTCTCTCCTCTCTCCTACATTCTCCTCTTCTCCTCTCATCTCTCTCTTCCTCTTTTCGTACTCCTTCCCTCTCTTCTCTCTCCTCCTCTCTGGTCTCTCTCTCCTTCTCCTCTCTCTCTCTGCCGCCTCTTCTCATCTCTCTCTCTTTCTCTCTCTCTTTCTCTCTTTCTCTCTCTCTTCTCTCTTTTTCTCTCCTCTCTCTCTCTCTCTCTCTCTCTCTCTCTCTCTCTCTCTCTCTCTCTTACCTCTCTCTCTCTCTCTCTCATCTCTCTCTCTCTCTCGCTCTCTCTCTCTCTTCTCTACTCTCTCATCTCTTCTCTCTCTCTCTTCTCTCTCCTCTCTCTCTTCTCTCTCTCTCTCTCTCTCCTCTCTCTCTCTCGCTCTCTCTCTCTCTCTCTCTCTTCTCTCTCTCTCTCCTCTCTCTCTCTCTCTTTCTCCTCTCTCTCCTCTCTTCTCTTATATATTATAGTATAATATATATATATACATATATATATATATATATATAATATATATGATATATATTATGATAATATATATATATAGAGAGAGAGAGAGAGAGAGAGAGAGTAAATGGATAATATGTTGGAAGCACAGTTAAAGATTGGCAGAGATTTGAAGTAGAATTGAATAATTGAATGGGATTTCCTAGGGAAGAAATTGAATAGTGTGAGGTTTAGAAGTGAAGAATAGAAATGACTAATGTCATGTTTGCTAATTATGAGGCAAATAAAACGGTAATTAGGAAATTCAAAAATGGAAAAGTATAGACAATTTATATTAAAAATTAATGAGAAAAGAAATGAAATTAGTGATCACATTAAAATTTGAGCTAAATTTGTCTAATTTTTAATCTAGTAAAGTGAACCGAGTAAGAGTAAAAAAAAAAACTAATTACAAGGACCAAGATAAAGAATTTTTAAATATTGAGAGAAGTTGAAGAATGTTGAGTAGGTTTTAAATGTTAGGGAAGTTTGGATTAAGTGGGTGAGGTGGTTAAATAAATTGGCAATCACAAATCTAGAGTTGTTGTAAATGAATGATGATTTTTTTGAAAAAGAATGAAATAAAAGTATTATTGTTAGCTTTGGGTGTATTTGGACATTGAGAAAATGCATTAAAAACATTTTTTTTTAAAGATGATGTAGTTGGATGTTTTTTGAGTGAATTAGAATACTTAATGTAGACTTGGTTCTTAATCAAAATTGAATGATAGTTGTGGAAATATTGACGGTCTCATTTTCGGATTTTCTTTTTAGATTATGATTGATCTCAAGTCCTGATACTGTACGATCAACTTTCTCCTGCTGTATACATAGGTTTATTCACAGCTACGTTATTTGCAGATCTATTTGTGGACGCCGAGCAAGAATTGAATTATCTACTGGAAAGTCAAGAAATCGTTATCGCGGACCCCCACCTCGAAGTCGTGGTCGTCCTTTCCATCCTGAGGACCGTTGCTACGAATGTGGAGAAAGAGGACACTACGCGAGAGACTGTTCTAAATATTCGCGGCGTTCAAGGTAAGTTCAATTATTTTCTGACATCTAGTTTAAATTTGAGTATTTTATTCATTGAAGAAGCAGGTAATCAGTCAGTCAGTTTTTTTTTTGTTTAACTTCATTGGGATGAAGGGGGACAAAGATAATTTGTAATGATAACGAAGTACTATGTTTTGTAGGCGATACGCCCCGACAGAGTGACAGAAATTCAAAGAGATATTATCAAAAGTGTTGACATTTGAATTCATCTAAGACCTTCTCAACATAGGCATACGTCCACTACTAGTAGATCTCCCAGCTCTATCATTTTTAGACAACAGCGTTGACATCAGTTGTTGCGATCATCTTGATCGGCGTAGTATGTTTTCTTGCCCTCATCTTGAGACCTTCTTACATCTCTATTCTTCTGATGAGACTCGTTACTTGTATTCAAGGAACAGTAAGCTCATATATAATCACTAACTTTCATTGCCATTATTTATCACGCAACAGTTAGGAATTTAATTTATAAACACTAAAACATAAGATCACAAAAAAAATAAAAATAAATTGTCATTGAAAATATTGAGGGTATATAAGCTGCTGTAATATATATATATATATATATATATATATATATATATTATATATATATATATATTATATATATATATTATATATATATATATATATATTTATATATATATATTATTTATATATATATATTATATATATATATATATTTATAGTATATATATTATATATATATATATATTATATAATATTTATATATATATATATATATATATACACGCCTTTGTTCAGATTAGTGCTAAAGAGAAGTATCTAGTGGACGTGCTAAAGTTGGAATTAAGAATATTCAAAGTGAGTGGCGAATGAAGAGGTGATGCAAGCGAGTCAAAAAGTAAGTTAAAAAAAAAAAAAAAAAAGGATTGAAGGGCATTTAAAATCAATGATGAGGTCTCGAAAGAAGGTGTATGGACATATATAAGGAGGAAAAAAGGAAGACAAAATTTGCATATATAGGAGAGGATAAAAAGGTAAATGAACACTTTGGAAATCTGATGAATGATGACTTACGAGGGAATATTAAGCTCTTCTGGAAGAGAAGTGTAAGGTTAGAAAGAGAGCAAGGGAATCCTCGTACATAATGAATAGGGATTGGGTACTTTCATGACTGATGAAATGAATTTGAGGAGAGTGTGTGGAGGAAACACTTTGAAGTTCTGCATAACATTAGCAGTAATGAAGAGGTGATATAGTTAATGTGTGTAAGTTTAATAGTGTAAGAAGAAATAGATATTTTGGGGTAGATGTAATAGGTAGCATGAGAAAGTTGAAGAATGCAGAATCTGCAGGTATAGATTGAATTACCAGTGAAATGCTAAAAAATAGAGGCGAAATTGTGTTTGACGATATGGGAGTTGTGTGACAATGGGTTTATGGAGGGTATTATTCCGATGGATTGGAGGAGAACAGTAGTATTACATTACCCTTATATAAGGGTAAGGGTAGCTGAAAAAACTACAGGGAAATTAGTATATTGAGTGTTGTAGGGAAGAAGATATATGCTGGTATTTTGGTTGAAAGAGTGCTGCATACTGGCGTATGACAGGATTATAGGGAAGCTCTGGGTCATGTATTAGCAGGGATGGCACGAAAAAAATCAACTGATTTTTTTATTTCATTTTTTTTTTATATTTTTAATTTTTTTTTTATATTTAAGTGATTTAACTCAATAGAAATGAAAAATTAAAATAAAACTATATTGATTATGAAGTTTTAATAAGGTTCTAAATTAATGTGCGAGTCTGGTTAGGCCCATCTGCCAGCTGTAGCGCCTAGGCCCTATTTTATGAATGTTTATAGCTAACCAAAGTAAAATTTAGTATAAGAACAAATTTTTTCAATTTTGATTTATATAGAATGAATAATTCACAAAAAAAATACTATATCGAACTTAAAAAAAAGTTGGTTTACAAATTATATTTCGCGTGAAGTCACGACTCTGAAAAAATAAAGAAAATCAAAAATTTATTTTTTCTAAAAACAAATCAAAAAAAAATCACCAACCCTAGGTGTTAGTGATTTTTGGTGTTGGTTGTAGGCTTCTGATTGGAATCAAAGGTATGCATGTATGACTGTGTAAGAAAAAAATGTTGAAAGTGAATGGTCTAATATCAATAGTAGAGTGAAGCAGGGATTTTTTACGTCTCCTTGGTTATTTAATTTGTATATGGATGGGGTAATGAAAGAATAAGGGGTAGTAGGGAAAGATGTTAGACTGACAGAGAATGGAAGAGAGTGGAGGGTGCCCTGCTTATTGTATTTGGATTATTTGGTTTTGTGGCGAATCTGAAGAGTTTGAGAAGTTTAGCAGGGTGTGTAAAAGAAGGGGGGTTGAAAGTAAATGTAGGTACGAGTAAGAGTAGTGAGTGAGGAGAGTCCGCTATGTGAAGTCATGTTGGATGGTGAGCAATTGACTGCGACAATCTCTCTTAACAGTATAGAGGAGATAGTAGGTAGGTAAGCTTTCAATTACGTAGCGTGCCAGCGAATGAGCCCGATGATGAGTAGTCTCAGACCACGATCCGCTAAGTATACTGACTGCGGAACAACTCTTAACAGAATAGAGGAGATAGTAGGGAAAGGGCTTTCCTTTCAACTTATGTCATGCTCTTTTACTTAACTACCCTATTTCCGTCCACGTTACGCACCATACCCTACAGCTGGTGGGAAACAAAGGGAGGATAAGGATAGAAGTAATATATATATATATATATATATTATATTTATATATATATATATATATTATATATATATTATATATATATATATTATATTAGATAGAATTCTATATAATATTATTAATATTATATAATGTTGATGGGTTAAATTATTCTATAAAATTGATTTTTTTTTTTTTTAGTATCCTTTGCAATTTTTATACTTTATAAATATTTTCTTCCTTTGGAAATTTTATAATAGTTCCTCTGCAGGAAAAAGTAGACTTTTTCTCGCTTGCTTTCATTTTGAGATCTGCAACTCGAGTAACTGATTAAAAAGAACTGCAAGGATAAAATTTATGAATGTTTCTTATGGTTGTCAGGTAGTAATCTCAAATCCTATTCAAATTAAATGATTTATGACATTATTAAAAATTTTATAATTTCTTTTCAGAACAAATCACAAAAATATTATAATCCCAGATTCTTGAAAGTTTAGTGGTATGCTAGAAAAGAGACTTGGTTCTCGCTTGTAAATTCTTTAAGCTACAACATTCAAATAAAATTTAGTCAGATTTGACATTTCCGGATTATTGGTCTGGTTGAACTTTTAAAAATAGAAAATATTTATTATGACAATTTCCAGTAATTTTTGTCACTTATCATTAATTGTTGTTGTAATATTTTCACATTGTTAGGTTAATTAAAAAAAAGCAAGTTGATAAGGGTGCCATTAGGTTTATTCTAAGTGGCGCAAACATAATGTTTGAGGATTAAATCACATGAAGTGATTTCAACCTATATAACAATGGTAAATGTTAGTTCTTTCTAGATGACCTATTTCAGCAAAAAAGATTATAGAGAATTTTATCTATAACTGCATCAAAGTGTTGAAGAAATCCGTTCATTGCTGCTATAATAATAACGGGCTGACCACGAGTAGCACGAGGTTGTAGGAGTCGCCTCGGGATAGTATAGTTATAATATATCTATAGCTCGTATTAGAATCTTTCATTTAGGAGGGAAATATAGCAAAAATATTTATACTATATATTATAACTAATAGTAAATAGTATATACTAGTTAGAGTGTGCCCCCATGTTTTCGGTTGCACAGCAGCCGCCACTGATATAATATATTATACATATATAATAGTATTATATATATTATATATCTGATATGATAGTATATATATATATATTATATATATATATATATAATATATATATATATCTATATAATATATATATTATATATATATAATTATTATATATATATATATACATACATTACATACATATATATAAATATATATATATATTATATTTATATACTGATATTTATTTATTTATTATATATATATATATACTATATAGTATATATATATGATATTGATATATATTATAATAATATTATATGTATATATATGATATAGTATAGTATAATATATAGTATATTATATATATGATATATGATTATTTATACTATATAGTACTATACTATAGATATAGATAGTATATCTAATATAATGATATAATATATATATAGTACTGATCGAGTTTAGCCACAGATAGTAGTGAATATAATTCTTGTTTACCAGGGTGACGGGAACTTCGGGCCAAACTCACAATGCACGCCCACCAAAATTGCTTTGACAGATCTTCGCTCTAAGTCGTAAAGGAGATTTACGAATAGGTTTATATACTTATTGTCACTAGTATTCGAAAATTCCAAATATTAGGAAGGTTGGGATTGAGAAACGTCATTTGTTCTGCTTGATGCAGCGAGAGCCACGCATGTGCAAAGATACTCTCTGAACTGGACACATAAGTTGGAGGACGATGCCATAGTATTCATTATTGTTCCTTGCACAAGTTGTACTGCAAGGCGTGGCGTAAACGAAATTTGTGTCCTTCCACGCAACTGATTGGATCATGCAATTTGAATCTAATGCGTTTTTCTTGGTTCTTATTTTTCAATCATTTGCACTAAAAACCGTTTTTAGGTAAATTGCGTGGTGGTTTCTTCATCACACTGCGGGGTTGTAGAAATTCTCGCAGTGAATTCTTGTTATTGAATTTACCTCGTAGTAAATGGTGGCGAATTAACTCAGATGTGTTCGGATTGAAGTTTTTTCAACTGCAACACAATGTAACGATTTAACTTGTTCTTAAATTATTTTTTTACAGAAAAAAACTTGCACTTTATAACGGGCATCTGAAGTAAGGGTTGGCACATTAGTGATATGAATGTCTAGTTAATCCACAGAGACCAAAGCGTTTTTCTAGCTCTATGTTTAATTTACAGTCTTTCTTTCTTTAAACCCGTCTCAATTTTTCATTAAGATTGGTCGAAAATGCTTCTTAGCGGTGTGAAGTATTATGTCATTACAGTCGGTAGACATAACTGTAAGAGGGCGCTGATTTATTTGGTAGTTTCTTCAATTGGTTTCATAGGCTTAATTCAGGTGTGATATGGATGTCATTTTTCCCCACATTAATAAGAGATCTGTTAACTTTGAGATACGGAACTGGCGTAGCGAAGCAAGAGGTCTTTGAGCAATAGAAGTACTTCATTACATCTATAGTGAGGTGGTAAATATTCCAGCGAGGTTGGATGCCTTTGATAACATGAGCGACGATTGGATATCAAGCCGTTTTTGAATGCCTTCACTCATCGTTTTCAATTGTTCTTTTTCAGATTTCATTCTGAAGTATTTTATTATAAAAGTCTTTATCAATCTCGAACAAGAACATCCCGTCAACATTCGCGGCAGGCATTATATAAATATTATATATTATTATATAATAAAATTAAAATATAAGGCTATAGTTATATTAGTTAATTAATCTTCATATATTAATATATCATATAATATATATATATAATATACTATATATATCTATATATAGTATATATATATAGGTTATAAATACTTATATATATATTATATATATATAGTATATTATATAGTATAGTATAAAATATATATATATTATAATAATATATATATATGATATAAAATATATATTAATATGTATATATATTTATAATTATAATATATATAATTATAATTAATATAATATATATATATATATATATATAATAGTATATAATTATATATATATATATATATATATATTATATAATTGTATAGTATATATAGTTAATCGATATATTCGATGTAGCTTGTATAATATAATATATAGTATATTAATATACTTAGATATATGTAATATAAGTGAAATATTTTTGTATAATTATGTATATATATAGTATATATATTTATATAATATATTATATAGTAGTATAGTATATAGCTAATTAAAGATAATGATAAGTTATTATTATTCAATATATGCATAGTTTTTTTTCTCACATCGAACGTCTCTAATTTCAGTTCACTCTTAGATGAAAGGTCATTCAAATTTTTAAGTAATTAAGAACGACCCGACTATAATAGATCATACACAAGACCAGTGCATTACTATTAACTCAACGCAACCGATCACTGTGACTGTGGAAGTCTAGAGCGATCTAAAATACCTAACCATCACGTTTTCTGTGGTTATTTTCATAATATTGTATAATAACATATCTCCAATTCTGTATCATTGTGTCATATTGTTTAAATGCGAAATCTGGCTAATATATATATCTATATATATATATAGTATATATATAATATTATATATATACTGTATATATATAAATATAGTATATATATCATATATATATATTATATAATATATATATTTATATATATATATTATAAATATTTATACTATATATATATATAGCTATATGATTATATATGTATTAATTTATATATATATATAAGTATATATATATTTTATCTTATATATATATTATATATGATAGTTATTATTATATATATTATATATGTATATATAGTATATATATATATATATATGACTATTATATATATATTATAGTAGTATAGTAATTATGTGTTCATATTGTTAATTATATAGAATTATAGATATAGTATATATATAATAGATATATTATAATATATATATATATATATACTATATTATATATATAACCCCATATAAGTATATTATATACTAATATACTTAATATATATATAATATATATATACGATATATACTTATATATTTATATATATTATATTATATATATATATATTTATAATATAGTATATTATATGTAATATATAGTATATATATAATTATATATATAGTATATATTAATATATATATTATATATATTATATATATATTATATTATCTATAGTGTGTTGTTGTGTCGTGTGCTGTTGGTTGTGTGTGTTTGAGCCTTATTTCATATTCTAGTGCCCTTTCGTGGATTCAACTGAGACTCCTGAAAAAGTGTCAGAATATTGTTGTGAAATAAGGAATAGTCGTAATAAACACCAAGAGAGAGAGAGAGAGAGAAGAGAGAGAGAGAGAGATGAGGAGAGCGAAGAGAGAGAGAGAGAGAGAGAGAAGAGAGAGAGAGAGAGATCCACATGTATTCCGATCCTAGTACTGAAAGAATAAAATCCTCTTAGCAAAGATTGTGAATACATCACTGAAGATTGGAACTAAAAAAAACTCCAGGACAGGTGCTTTGAGGACTTATTTGAAAGTTAAGTATTGGATCAAAAAAGGAAGCTATTATAGTAGTAGTTTCGAAATATAATCGATATGCATAATTTTTTTCCAGAACACTCGTAAGCACTCAGTTGTGCTTTTGTAACTATTTTTCACAAGTAACTGTTATTAAAAATCAAGAGTCTTTTCTGCACACCTGATAATTATAAACTAGTATTCTTTAAGTAATTTTCTGTTGATTCAATAGTTATCACTATTGAAATCTATTAAGTGAGTTTCAATTGAAATTGACGATAGCGATCTTTTGTATTAATTAATAAGTATATATATTATAGTATAGTATAGTATATATATTATAGTATATGATATATAATGATTTAAAATATAGTAAATTATATATTATATTATAGTATATTATATGATATATATTATATACGTATATATTATATAATATAGATATATATATTATAGTATATATAGTATTATTCGTCAAATTAATCCCACCACTGATCATACGGCCTTAACAGGTTTACAGGAACGGAACAGAAAGACCTGTTTAACTTTTAAATTAGAACAAATAAACTGATAGCATCGGGAACACACTATACAGTCGTAAGATTTGATGGGGCGCCTCGAACTGTACCTGGGAGCGTGCGAATGGGTCCTGAATATGGCCAATGGCGTTTCCTCCAACGCGGACGCTCTCCGGTGAGGTTCGTGTTGTGGGATGAGTGTTGACCCACTGCGTGCATGGCGCATTCTCCTGCAGCATGGATGACGACTTGACACCGTCGTGCATGCTTTCAATTGAGTACGAATGACTAACGAAATCTTGATCCATCGCGACATACCACCTGCCGCAGCGCCTGGAGGTTCCTGCGGAAGGTGCAGCGTCGCAAACCGTCGTTTCAAGTGCTCCCACACAAGTTTAAGGGTTAGGTCGGACTGTTGCTGGGCCAATCCAATGTCCCGATTTGGACCGTCGTAGATTCGGTGACAATCTGGCCTTTTGTGTGGTCTAGAGTTTCATCATAGGACGGAATTCGTCACCGATGTGTAGGGGGTATATGGAAAGGACATACGGGTCAAGGATGTCTGCGATGTACCGTGCGGCGTTAGGAAACCGCAATCTAGGAGCGGTGCAACTCTGTACGACTCGTTAAAGATATGCTTCCCCAGACCATGAGAGATCCACCTCCAAATACAATGCCTCCCGCATATTACATTGCGCCAGACCCTCTCATTAGGTCTCCAATTACTTCTGGATGCGCTTCGTGAGGCTGTAGGAGAAATGAATCTGGACTCATCTGTAAACAGCACATGTCGCCCAATCCGCCGACGGTTCAATGTACTCAAACATCCCCCACCATAACTTCCCAATCGATAACTAGAATTACGTGGTTGTCATTTACCTTTATGATAGCGATGGACCCTATACACCCCCAAACACTATTACAAGCTGTATCTGGTCCACTGCTACTATGGCTATTGCATTAATAAAGTTACACCAGTTCTGGTCATTCCGGAAACAGTTAACGTCATAATCTGTGTTGCCTTAATTTGACGATAATATATATATTATATATTATATATATATATATATATATATATATAATATAAATATATAATAACTATTATATATATATATATATATATAAGATATAATATATATATATATATATATATATATATATATATATTAGGATGTGCCAAAGCTATTGGATTGATGGTATTGTATTAGGCCAGAATTGGCCATTTTTCCGGTAATTGGTATGGCTCCTAAAGGTATTGGCATCTAGCAAGTTATTTGCATAGTTGGGATTGGTATGGCGTCAAAATGTCTGTCAATACGTACAGTCTTATAAGGAAAAAAAAAAAGAAAAGTAACAATATGTTAATGCTCTTGAAACTTCTGTTATTTCGTTTATAAAATAAATAATAAGTGTCTTTTCATACATTAAATCGTTTAAATATGAAGTATGTTATTGGGATTGGTATGCTGAAATTCCAGAATTGTATTGTATTGGTATGGCATAGCATCAATGAGGGGTTGGTATTGGTATGGTATGCCAAACGATTCAGTTCTGGCACATCACTTAATATATATACTATATAAAATATTAAATATATAATATATATATATATATATATAATATAATATATTATATATATACAGTATATATATATAAAATATATAATATATATATAAATATATATATATTAATATAATAATATAAATTAAATATATATATATATATATAATAGCCCTGGTATGTTTTAAGACTCCGTCAGTTTTTGATTTTTTTTTTTTAAACAATATTGCTAAGTATATGATACTAATATTGAATTTATGTGGGACGACGTGAGTAAAAGGTCCTAAATATTTTTAAATAATTTTAAAAATCACATTTATATTAAGAAAAAATTTCAAAAATAAATATCTCGAAAAGTACGAACTTACAGAAAAACCAATTGCATATTTGAATCCCCACATCATAAAGCGTGATCTACTAAAAAAAAAAAAAAAAAAAAAAAAAAAAAAAAAAAAAACATCTCGAAAAGTATATACACTTACAAAATAAAAACAATATATAATTTATTTGGAATCGCATATAAGCTTTACAAAAATTCTAAAACAAAAAATAAAAATAATAAAAAAAAGTATTAGGGCTCGAGTCACGGTGGAAGAGGGGGGACGTTTTCCCATACCCCGTAGGGGAGGGGAGAACCCCCGCGACACCCAAATACAAAGAGCGGGGGTTCCGGAGACCTCCCCGGAGGGGGGGAAATATTCCTACCCCGTAGTTCCCCGAAGGCCGAGAGACCCGACCTCCCTGCCATCTTTTGCGGTTACCCTTGGTATTCATTTAGTTAAACAAAAAAAAATAAAAAATAAAACTGACGGAACCGTAAACCTAAAAGTCCTAATATATTTGATCTGTATCCGTCACACTAAATTGAATGTTAGGACATATACTCAAAAATATATGAAAAAAAAAAACAAAAAAAAAATACGGTATCAAAAACTGACGGTCGTAAAACATAACATTCTTATATTATATATAAATAAATATATAATATATAAATATATATAAAATATATATATATATATAATATATATATATATATAATAATTATATATATATATATATATATTATATAATTATATATATATATATATATATATATATTCAGAGAGAACGCCATGGTCTTTTCTTTCTGGATCTTGTTTTCACCGTAGTTGTCACTGGATCTTTGGTTGTCTTTGTATGGAGAGGTTGTTGGGTATTCTTAGACAGCAAACTCTTTCCAAACAACCCAACCTATTCAGCTTGGGGATCACTGGTTAGTATTATTTTATCTATTTTCTGATTTAAACAAACATGATTTTATGACTGCCAGAAATGTTTAATTAAAATTGAACTATTAAAGATATATTTTTATATTACATTATATTTTTTTTGTCTATCTCACTATGTATTTCTTGCCTACATGCTTCTCTCTTTCCCATTGTTTATAACTTTGAAAATCTCTCTATTTCACTCTTAATATAATAGAAAGTTGCTATTAATTATTATCCATTTAATTTTTTTTTATTTTTCTCTCGAAAAACTAAAATAAAAATGTTTCCCATAATCCTTGAAGTACTAAAGAAAATTTATTATTAAGGGTTTATTTTTTATTTATTTATGGTATCTATCAGTGAAGGTAATAGCCAAAAATCAATAATAAAAAAAAGAAAATTGAAGGCCTAGATATCGCTTGAGTACATGAACTAATGAGCATATGGAATAAGCCTGATAGCAGTGAATTGGATGAAGGTAAATGAATGGGAGTTGAGAGTCAAATCACACTGGTCCTTTGTTTAATGAATGTGAAACAATAATTCTATGACTAGAGTGTAGTTTGTATGGAGTCAGTAAGATTGGGAGTGTTGACGCAAAAAATCCATCCCTTCACGAAAAACATAATGTATTTATTTAATCACAACATTTACGATGCGCATACTCCAGCCTGCATGCAGAGATGGATAGCAGCTCCATAAAAACATGCAATGTAGAGAAAGCAACTGGGAACTGAGGTGTAGTGTGAGGAAGTTCTGAGGGCAACCTAAAACACCTGAACTTTTAGGAAACAGGCTTCGCATGAGATCCAATGTGATGCTCTCAAAAAAGCACAACGAGAAAATGCAACTCTAAGAATATTAATGGCGGATGAATGTTTCAGTTGAGTAAAAGTCTGCCTTTATGTGAAAAAATACAATTAAAGATTAGAAGGTGACAGGAGGAATCCAAAGGATATATATATAGGAACATAACGGTATAAGACGAAGAGTTGAAAGTTAGCAAAAAGTTTAGTATGTTGGTCCATTCCAGGACCATCAGGGATACAACAAGTAAGGATAGCACTGACAAAATGATTAAGGTTCTTTATTCCGACTGAGAATCGGTAGAGGAGTTTATCAGCTTAGCATCCGAACTAGAAGAACTACATTATCTGTGCTGGTCATTGAAATCACCAAAATTGATAATTTCAGAAAAGGAGTAGAAGAAAGAGTTTGATATATTTGGAATTTAGGTCAATGAAATTAGAAGATAAAGAAAACAAACAACACGGCAAAGGAGTGATAGAAAATTTAATCGAGGATGTAATATAATATATATATATATATATATATATATATATATATATATAATATATATATATATATATATATATATATATATATATATATATATATATATATATATATTATATTTATATATATATATATATATATATATATATATATATGTTTGTTTGTTTTGGGGTGTGTGCACGGATTGTAAGTTTTCTTCCCAAATGCAATTACATTGTATTAGTTAAATTAAGCACCGTAACTGAAGCCCTCTGGTAGGGATTACACTCTTTAAGTCTTTAAAAAATATTTTCACCAAAAATTTGGACTTATAAACTTTGTGGAACCATTTCTTTTTCATTTAACGAAATTAAGGGCCGGGTCCAATTATTGCTTCGGGTTGAGCCCACTATTCCCCCCCCCCTAAAAATGGACATAAAATTTGTAATTTTCAGACTATTTTGACCAAATAAACATCAAACTATAGCTTTTCTGACGTTTAAAAAGTCGTTTTCGAGTGTTTTTCTGTGTATTTTCAATTTTTGAAAGCTATGTTTTTGACATTTGTCGATACTCCTCCTACAACTTTTTTTGAAATGACTTCAAACTTGAAATATACAAAGATTGGACTATTATCTAAAATATGAGCAATGGTTGATTTTCAAAAATTACTATTTGTGGGTTTTCAATTTTCAAAACTTGCTATTTTGGGGTTTCAATTGAAAAAATTGGGATTTTTTTTTTTCTGGTTAATCCGATCTGCATGAAATTTTCAGAACTATGTGTATCGGGGGGAATACAATTTTTTATTTGATAATTTCTTTGTATATGCAGTAGTTTTGGACTTGTTCTTGGAACAAATTTTCATTATTTTTTTTCTTTTGAGCATATAAAAAGATTACCTAAGTAAAAACGATGTATCTCGCCCGACTATACAAGCTCTGAAAATTTGATGTTTATCTGAGAAGTAGAAAAAATATATCAATATTTCACTATTCAAAAAAATGTTTTTGTGGAAGTGAAATACTGATATATTTTTTTCTACTTACCCAATAAATTGGTTGGAGGAGGTAGAGGAAGAAGAATTGCTCCAAAATAAAACAAAATGGAATTACTCCAAAAATTTAGCGCAAGAAGTTAGTTTTTATAGGCAGTTCAGTCACTCAGTCATCAGTCTTAGCGTCACTTACTTGAAGAACCAGGAGGAGAAAGAAAAGTTAGAGTTAACGATTTTCTCAAAAGTGCCAGAAGGAGAGGGAACGGAAAAAGGAACAGGAAATATCCATTGAATCTGCTACGAAGAAAGAATTTTAAATATTAATGGAAATGGGTTTTAACCAAGTGTTGTTTGTTAAAAACCAGACATATATATATATAATATATAATAATAATATATATATAATATATATATAATATATATATAATATATTGTATATATAATATATATAAAATTATATATATATATATAATATATATATATATATATATATATATATATATTTTTAAATAACTTAATAATTTTTTTCCTTTTCTTTCTGTTTTTTTATTTTGGTTTTATTTTTTTGTAACAAAAAGCATAAAAAAGATGCTCTAGAATAAAGAACATATAGCTATATTTCTAATATATATTATATGCTCAAATAAATGAGGAAAATAATTAATAGCTGCACTTATAAATCAATTGATAACATCAAAAACATGTGAAATAATCTGAAAACCTAACTAATAACTTTATCAATTTTTTCTTCGAGTAAGAAAATTCTACTAAGATGTTTTAATTAAATAACATTTTTAGGGATGTACGATAAGTTTATTATAGAGGAAGGAATTCTTCAAACAGTTTATCTTTCCCAAGCTTTGAATATATTGCAATTTACGCAAAATTACCTACATTTAATTTTACATTGAATGTTGATTAATTAAGAAAAAACACCCACACCCATAACGTCCATACCCACATGCACAGCAGACAAACCTACACGCCGCAAACACACCCTACACACCCAATTATATATATATAATATATATATATATATATATATTATATATTATAATATAATATATCATATATATATATATATATATATATAATAATATATATAAATATATATATATATTATAAATATATATATATAATATATATATAAATATAATATATATTATTATATATATATATATATATATATATATATATAATATATATATATATATATATTTATAATATATATAGATATATATATAATATATATATTATTATATATATATATATATTATAGTATATATATATATTAATAATATATATATATATAAATAATTATATATATTTTATAATAATATATATAATATATATATATATATATATATATATATATATATATATATATATATATAATATATATATATATATATATATATATATATATATAATAATATAATATATATATAAATATACATAATCATCATCATCATCATCATCATCACCCACCTTCGCTCCCCAAGACTGGGGGTGCGTAGCATACACTGAAACAGAAAAGTAGAGAAGAATTATGACGAAAGTCGAAAAGAAAACCCAGCCTTATACCTTTAGTGAGAAGTCGCAGTCTGAAAATCCACCCTAAGAGCTGCACGGGACGCGATTGACCCTCAAGTTATGCGCCCTCATCAAGATGATCCATCCCTCTGTCCCAGGTGGGCCACAAAAATACCCCCCTCACAAAATCCCCGCCATTCACTCCTATTACACACCTTTCTTTCTCTCCTCGGCCAAACTCACATTCTCTCCTCCAGACATTCCTCGACCATCCACTTTTCTTCGGTCTCCAGCCGGTCCATTTCCAGCATTACTGCACCACTTTACATCCGTGTACCAACCGGATTATCATTCAATCCTTTCCACATGACCAAACCATCTTAACGTACCTTTCATTTATTCTCTCATGGTACCTTTCTTCACACCACACAACCTCTAATACGTTCATTCCTCATTATCAATTTTTCTCAAACCTAACACGCCCCGAAGATTGTCCATTTGAACACATTGACTAGATCTATACCTCTTATCCAGACCATAGTCTACTATTATACAGTAAACAAAGGTAACAAACATACCCTTAGTAAGATATAGCGCACTCAAGGCTTATTCCCCTTTACTTCCACCAACGATTTAATGAACCAGCCACCTTCCTGCAATTAAACATTTTTCCTACTACACTCTGCATCATCCGTTCTCTTATCATCCTACATACATCGAAATATTTAAACTCAGAACTATATTCCACTGCTCACCATCACATAAACCACACCGACGGACTGCCTCAACTCACAACCATAACCTTACTCTTATCACGTTACTTTCAAACCCCTCCTTACACACCCTACCAAATCTTCTCTACCAATTCTCTCAAACTCTTCTCTCTCTTATATATATATATATATATATATATATATATACATAGATATATATATATATATATATATATATATATATAATAATATTAATATGATATATAATATATATATATATATATATATATATATATATTATATATATATATAGTTTAGACTGTGTGGTGATAAGTTGTGCTCGTGTGCCTCTGCTTGTGGTTTGTGTTTTTGTTTTAATTTTTGCTATTAGAGTGTTGTTTGAATATTTGCCATTTAAGTGATCATATTTTAATGTCATATTAGCTAGAGGTTTTTAATTAAATAGTATAAATACTCACGAATTAGCGCTTTTTAAGAAGACTTAGATGAAAACATAACCTAATCTTTAACCAAAATCTTAAGATAACGTTTTATGTTTTACCTTTTTAAGCTTTTTAAGATTTTATATTTAATTTATTCATTAATGCAGCTTTTAGCTTTTTTTAAGTTAATTAATATTATTGCGTATCCGATTTTTGTGGGTTCATTTACGTTCGAAAGTTATGAAGCTGGGCCGAAGTGCGTGTGTGTGATTTTTAACGTTTTAAGGTTTATTCCCGCATTTACATATCTTATCAGATTACTATTTAGCTGTCTGTCTTGCATTTTTATAATCATTAAATTTTAATAATTTTTATTTTTGGGGTTTCAGTGCTTTTTTTTTTTACTTGTTTATCGATTGATCTCATTGTCTGATGTGTGTGTGTGTGTGTGTGTGTGTGTGTTGTGTGTGTGTTGTGTGTGTGGTGTGGTTGTTGTGTGTTTTGTTGTATGGGCGCGGTTTTTTTTTAATAAAAACCCAATTCAGAGGGTTTTTTGTGGGCGTGTATTGTTTGTGAAGGGCTGTACTGAATTAGAATGGACTGGACGAGAAGATGTAGGGGTGGCGTAGGCTGGGGTTTTTTTTTCTATTGACTTCCCGCCCCCCCCCCGTCTGCCAACGTTCGTGCCTGAAAGCTACCAGAATCTGTGAATATATTGTCCGCATAACTCTCTAACCTAACTTTATTACTCGTCTGAGAACCCAGCTAGCCAGGGATTC
Organism: Trachelipus rathkii; assembly: GCA_015478945.1. NCBI lineage: Eukaryota > Metazoa > Arthropoda > Malacostraca > Isopoda > Trachelipodidae > Trachelipus > Trachelipus rathkii. The sequence goes on from JABUQX010014398.1 coordinate 18,007, forward strand.
TTTTTCAAATTAAACTTAATATCTCTAACTATAATCTTTCTATAATTTCAGACTAACATGTTGAGTCTGTGCCTAAATAAACATTAACACTCCTGTAACACGTCTGGAGAATCTTGAATCTCCCTTAATTTCGATGTTTGTGGCTTAAAATCTTTCTCCCTACTACTACATTATCTTGTGTTTCTGCATAACTGCTCCCCTAACGGAAAAGATTTTCACCTCCTTTTTGAATATCTTACTCTTACTTCTCATGAGAACTGTTACTTTCTTCCCTCCAAAGCCTGAGACATCTATTTAGGTTGATTTTTCAACCGTACATCATCACTGAGTGGTTGGGCTCCTCTCATTCTGATGCAGGAGGGAGGAGGCCAAAACATTACAGTATTCTCAACGATCTGAACAGTTAATTAAAGAACCTACCACACATACCAATCGTCCTAAACCAATTATCTTTGAACACGCTGATTTAGTTTCTACCACTACTCCTTCCGAATATATACACCATTTTCCCTCCATCGGTAACTCTGACCCAATCTTGTAGCTCTTAATTATAAAACTTTTTCTCCAGCAGTTCCACCATGCCCCAAACATATTTTTTTCATTTTAATCTTTCTAATTGGGGGGCGTCGATTCTTTGCAAACTATGCTTGGAAGTGAATCTGCTTGACTCGATGGACGCTTCGTCACGCTGAAAAGGTTAGGCGTAATCGTCGAGGTATAGTGCGGGTTCATTCCATCTCAACTAAATCTTTTTCTCCACAAAGAATCCATGGTTCGATGGGAATTGTCTCCGCTCATTCAGAGGAAGACATTGCTATCGGCATTGGGAAAAACTCTCGTTCTCCTATCATCACTCTTACTAATTTCCATTTTGCCTCGGAATCGTTGCAAGGCTATTATTCAACAGGCTAAGCGCGCTTCACTAAAAGAAAGTGCGAAAACCTACTTGGCTCTCCTACGGATAAAAATTTCTGGCCTCTTGCCAAAAAATCTCTAATAACTTCTGTAAATCAGCCTTTCCTCCTCTTATTCGCTCTGATCGATCTGTAGCTAACTTTTCCTACGAAAAAGCTAATCTCTTCGGCCTCCTTTTTTTCATCAAATTCTACCCTGGACGATTCCGGCATTCCTCCTCCTGCTTCTTCTCCTCAGGTTTCCTATGCCTCTTCCCGTGATTACGCATTATCGGGTGGGATTTTGAGATCTATGAGTGTCAGAAGGCTAGTGCGTCCGCGATGGATTCCTCCCCGTTTTTGAGGATGTATTCCGAGCTGCCCCGTCCTCGATCAAACTTCTAATCTCTTAGACTAATACTACTACATTCCTCCAAGTGCTGGAAGCGCGCAATGTCCAAACAATCCGAAAAAAGGGCAACCCTCTGACCCTTCGAACTATCGTCCCTATAGCTTTCACTTGTATCTATCTAAAGATCTTTGAAACCCTCTTGACTCTCATTTTCTGGATCATCTGGAATCTCATTCCCTCTTTTCAGATCATCAGTATGGCTTTCACGCTCAGAGGGTCCAATGTGACATACATCCTATCACTGGATTTATGTTTCTGCCCTTAAGGGACTATTGGAGTCTTGGGTGGTGTTGGCACTCGATATATCAAACACTTTTCATCAGGGTATGGCAGGCGTCAGTAGTTTCTAAGTTCATTTCCCATAGATTTACCTCTTTTACTTTGGCCAGTCTTGTCTAATGTTTTCTCTCTGGTCGCTCCATTATGAGCACTCGTTGATGGAGCGACTTCTTCCTCCTTTCCTGTTAATTTGGTGTTCCTCAAGTTCTGTTTTATCTCCAATTTATTCTTACTTTTTTTCAATTTCCTACTCTCCTGTTACTTTTAAATCTTTCCCCTCCTATGCTGATGATCAACTTTCCATTTAACACTCATTTCAAATCTTCCTCCCTCTTTTGCATCAGACGTTGCTCGTCTCCGTCTTCATCTTCTGATTCTTATTCTGCCGACCGATGGATTCCCGGTGGCCGCCACAACCTTGTGAAATTTAACTCTTTTAAAAACTCAACTACTTTACATCTCCTCTCAAAAACACATCCTAACTTGCCTATTTTTTTTCGACGGTTTCTAACGTCTCACCTGTGACCATAAACATTCTTGTCTGAACAACTAAACAAAAATTATCTTGGAAACCTCACATTCACAACGGTTGCTAAGGTGTCCTCAAAGAAACGGGATTTCGTCACGGCGGGAATTTTCTTTCTGCACAGTAGCTCCAGTTATATAAAGGGCCTTATTCGCCCTTGTATGGACTGTTCTCACATTTGGGGGGGGTTCCGGCTCCACCCTTTTATTGGATAGAGTTAGTCTAAAGCTAAGAGACTAATTAACTGTCCCCTACTTTCTAACTCTCTCTGACCCTCTATCTTGCGACTGACTTTGCCACTATCTCTTTTCTAAGTACTCCAACGGTAGATGTTCAAGAGGAGTTGCCACTCGCATTCCACCTCCATGCGTCGCCCCGCAATACAAGGTGTTTCCATCTCTCGCAAATGCATTTGGCGTGGCCTAATTGAAAATCCCAGACTTCGTCGTTGTGGTGCCTCCTTCTTTCCACCCACATCTGTTTTGTACTCCTTGCCATCTTGTTTTTCCTACTGTATTTATCTTCCTCTCTTTTTAATAGTCACTTCTACGCACACCTGAGAGATTTGCGTTAGGTTTGGGCTTGGGTGGGCTTTCCGGTATTATTATTTCCTAGCCCCCTCCTTGAAAAGGCCTCTGCGTGAATGGTGGTAATCTGTAAAAAAAAAAAAAAAAAAATATATATATATAATAATATATATAATATAATATATATATATATATATATATATATATATAATATATTATATATATAGATATGTGTGTGAGTAGGTGTGTGTGCTGTGTGTACACAGGCCATAGCATACCAAAATTCCACAGAAGTTTGGCAAAATTGGAAATCATGACAAATAAAGCCTGACATGCTCCGATATACCGCCCCATAAAAGTGCAAATAAAAGGAAGTTGGAAAATAACAAATCGTGATGTACAGACTTACCAGTGGAATACATGCAAAGATTAAGCATAGCGATAAGTCTGGGTCAAAAATTATCCTTAAGAAAGGATGCCACTGTGTGAAAGCAAGTGCACAATGTCTCTTGAAAGAAGAAGTATAACAAAAAATCAAGAAGGGGCTGTTCCGTCCATAATAACGATAGGATGATGAGATTGATGTACAGTTAAGGTGTTAGAGGGATTTGAGTGAGTGAAAACAGTAGATGACAATCCGAAAAACCCTAACCTACACATTAAGAGAACATACGTGGGACTACCCCAGAGTGGATGCATACCTCTATACAAGGCTAAGAAAGGCTTTTATTACAGAAGCTATATTGCTGGTGTGAAAGAATTCCGAATCGCCTCAGAACATCTAAACCTGAAGTCTATACGAAAGAAAATATGATCCGGCTAAGAAAGATGACTAAAAAAAATATTAAAACAGAAAGATTAGAGTGCTTTATTTTCATAGAATATAATATAGTCGTGTGGTAAGACTTTGTCAAGTAGATATATGAAAGAAATTAATTATTGAATTGTTGAAAACAACCATGTTTTCTATATAATCCCAATTAATATACGAGAAGGATCAGTATCAGTTCATCTAAGGCCACCATTCTGTTGAACGGGTCGTAATTTCAAAATTTAAATATAGGTAACATACATAAATATTGAACATTAATAACAAAATATAAAAAAAGATTGAAATTGAAAGAATCTGAAAGAACACACTATTGATAATCTAAGATGAATGGTGGCCTACTCACAAGCCAAACAGCATCATATCAAACGAACTTGAACGCGCCAAGTCATAAAGAAAGAAAATCTGAAAATACATTACAGAGAGAAGGATGGATATTGAAGAGGGAAGATCTGAAATAAAGGCTTTGTAACAAACACTAACTATCAATGGGTTTCAACATTTCTACAACCACAGCAAAAGATTCATTGTTTTGCTGAAGAGCAAATGACCAAGAGTCACAGAATTGTGAAAAAATATCATCAGTAGAGTGATCATTACAAAGGAAATTAGAAGAATTAAGGTTTCCAAATCTTCCTATTAAGGATAGATATGAAAACTTTGGAAAGAATCGAGATTGAAGCGATAAGACAATAATTAGAGGGTCGACAGGGGTCCACCCTTTTTTTCATGTAGGATGAATGGAATGAATAACTCTTCTATCAGGAAGGAAAGAAAGAAATTACAGACCAAGATGAAAGAGTTTACGAAAGAGGAGGAAATGCTTAGAAGCAGAAGTTTTGAGAACCACAGGAAGAGTATGTTTAGGACGATAGACCATATATATACCTTTACTGCCCCTGCCACCCTTTATGGGAAGCAGGTAGTCCTAAGAAACTCTGCCACTTGGACAAGCTTGACCCAGAGGTCTTTCATTAATGAGAAGGTGCAAGCGCGCGTGTAAAGTTCAATGGTGGCCAATTAAGCATTAGGTGTTTAGTGTCATCCAGGTCAGAAATAAAGATATCGTTGACAGCTGGAAAAGGGTGCTTTATTAATTCTATATGGTGCTGGTATTTTTGGAGGGAGGGATGGTGCCCAGAATGGAGACAGGAAAATGTTGTGAGAGTTTTACAGTTCAAGGATTGTTCTGCATTTGAGATTTCTGGTGGGCATGTTTGAAGAATAGTGTTGTTTGGATATGTAGAGATAATCTTTTAGGTTATATGCGAAGAAATGGCTTTATGATGGCGTTAGGAGGCAGAGGATTATTTGTTGTAGATGTTTGAATAGTATGTTGTGGGTGTGTTCTTGTTTGCCCTTGGTGTTGGTGGATGCCAGAGTGTAAGGACAGTGGGTGGTCTGTTTTAAAAGATTTACTATATAATTGACAGTCAACAGCCAATCATGTCAAGGTCATCATTTAAGGGGAGTATTTTTGTTTTTGATTGGAGGTTATAAGTGGTTGTAGTGGGGAGGCAACCTGTTATTTTTCTTAGTGCCTTATTTTGTGTTATTTCCAGGTTATTTCGGTTGAATTTTGAGAGTATGGAAGCGCAAGCAGGTGATGCATAGTTTAGTAGGGGATAGATATATTGTACTGTATATAAACTAATGTGAGTGTTTCTTTTTGCCCAAATTTTGTTTCAGTCAGGGTCTTCAAAGCATTAAATTTGTGTGGCTACTTAGGTGATGTTAGCGTGGTGTAAATGTAATAATAGGATTAATGTTTTTTTTTTTCTTTTTTTCATTAAGAGGAAGACTGCTGTTTGAAAGCTACAAAGCTAGGCGTGTATTGGATTCTCCTCTATCTGGGGTGAGAAGTGTGATTGTGAAGCAGTCATTTGGTCAAGTGTTAGCCAATGTTCAAATTAGGTTATATATTGTTGTAAGTCATGAGATTTAATTATGAATTAACTCTGTGATGTGATGGTTAGGTCATCTTCATTGCTATTAATTTTGATGTTGAGGAGGTTGGATTAGATAGGTCATGAAAAAGGATGGGCAAAAGAAGAGCTTTCTGGGGAACTTCATTATATATTTTGTATGCTAAGGATGAGTGGCAGCTTTGACTAACTGGCTGTGCAGTCAGAGATGAAACATTATTGCTTATCTCTAATGGGTAGGTTTGTGTTCAATATTTTTTTAATTAATAGGTTGGGGGGACTGCTTCAAATGCTTTGCTGATATCTATAGCTACTCTAGGAGTGTGTGACTGTGTGAAAGAGAAGGGGATTTTGGTTGAAGCCAATAAGAATGTGTTGCGTCAGGTCTGTGAGGAATGTAGTGGTTATGTATTATGTTGGAAGCCATTATGCAAGTCTGATTGGGGAATGTATCAGGTAGCTCTAAAAAGGATAAGTTTTTCAAATGCTTTAGAGATGGTGGAGAGGAGGGAAATGGGTATGTATGATGATGGATTGGGAAATAGCCTTGCATTGGACAATATTCACAACAACAACAACAACAACAAAAATTTACAGATGCTGGATTGGGAAATAGCCTTGTGTGGGCAATATTCACAAAAAAAAACAACAGTTTATTGATACAAGGAGGCTTCTCCCCTAACCAATTAGTTTTTGGGACTAATCTTAGATTCAGTAATGTAACAGGAGACATAAGTCAGGATTGGAGACAGAATATGAAAGTGAAATGATGGAAAGTAATATGAAGGCTTTGAGGAAAGCATGAGATT
>JABUQX010014400.1:0-12500 GCA_015478945.1 Trachelipus rathkii
CCGGATTCGACGAAAAAAAGCGAGCTTTTTTCGAATTAATTAAAATTAAATAAATTAATTAAATAAATTAATAATAAATTAATAAATATAAATTAATTCATAAATTAATTAATTAATAAATAAATTAATAAATAAATAATAAATAAATAAATAAATAAATAAATAAATAAATATACATATATTATATACCGTCATATGGCCCGCCCCGCACAGGTTACGTATCCTGGCGTCCCCCCCTTAAGGGTAGGGGGCGCAGCCCCCTAAAATTAAATTGATCGAGAAGGTTGAAATTTGGAGGCTGGGTAGAGGGTTTGGGGTTGGAGACGGGGGTTGGGTCGGATTCGCTTCGGGGTTCAGGGGCCCCCCCCCCCCCGGAGGGGGTCCCCTCCTGAAAAAGAAGAAATGCATGGAATGCAAAACAGAGGTCTAAGGAGGAATGAAGGAAGATGGCGGAAAAAAGGGGAAGGAATAGGAGGATATAAAGGAGGAGTCAGAGAAGGAAAGATTTGGTGGAGTCGGAGTCAGGGAGTCGAGTTGGGCACGGCTCCGTGCTGGAGCCGGTGCGAGATCTGTCTATCGTGCTAAGGTTAATAAATATTCGTTAAGTCCCATATTGGTATCAAATATATGGGAAGGAGGAAGAAGGAGGGATGAAGGAAAGAGTTGGAGAGGAGTCGAGTCAGAGGAGTTCGAGTTGGCATCGGCACCTACGGTGCTTGGAGCCGGTTGCGGTGCTAAGTAATAAATATCTTTTTTTAGTCCATTATTTATATCTAAAATATATGTTTTAATTAGGTGTAGATCTCGAATACGGTTAAAGTCCGTAAAGGGTGTATTGGACCCCAACGACGGGGAGGGGGTCCCAACTGAAAAATGCATGGAATGCAAAAACAGAGGAAGAAGAGGTAAGATGGCGGAAAGGAGGAAATGAGCCGAGGAAGAATAAGAAGGAAAGATCCCTGAGTCGAGGAGTCGAGTTGGCATCAAGCACGGTGCTTTGGAGCCGGGCGGTGCTAAGTTAATATATTTCGTTTAGTGTTCCCCATATTTATATCAAAATATATGTTTATTAGGTTGTAGAATGCTCGATGACGGTTTATAAAGTCCCGTAAAGGGTGGTCTTGGGACATCCAACGGAGAGGGTCCGACTGAAAAAATATGCATGGAATGCAAAACGAGGACAGACAGGAAGAGGAGGAGAAGGAAGGAAAGAATAGAGAAGGGGAAGGAGGAATGGTACCAGGCACCGCGGCTGGAGCCGGTGCGGGTGTCGAGTTTAATTAACATTCGTTATAATACAATATCAATTTGTCACCATAACTGCTTCTGTTCTATCATGTACATAACATGTACATGTCGTCAGTTGCATTGCATCATGCAAGATAATAACCCGTTTTCTAAATGTTGAAGACTGATCATTTATATTTTCAAATCTCTCATTTTCTTTTTATAAACGCTAACTAATATCTCTATTTTTTTTTTGTTTTTTATTCAATTTATTTTTCTACTTTATTTTTTATATAAGTTTCATTTTAACATTTATACTTTGTGTTACTATTTTTTTTCTAAGTTTTATTTCATTTACACTTTGTGTTTAATTTTTATGTTTAATTGATTTTTATAAATTTATATTTTCAAATTTTACCGATTATTATTGATTTATTTCTTTCTCAAAACTTTTTGAGATTTTAATACTCCCAATGAATCTTTTTGATGTTCAAAGCCTGATAAAAAAACAATTTACATACCTTAAAGCCAGTAAATCAGTAATTCAAACCACCCACCCCACCCTCTTACCCTCATACCCTTCTGTGATCTAATTGATCTATTGGATCTATTGATCAAGTCATATTTTGTTAACATAACACAAAACTTTTATTGATTTTTTCATGATATTTACTTTTAACACTTTAATTGAGGTAATAAAAAAATATTTCTTTTGATGCCAACAAAATAAGAAATGACCATTTTTACATACCCTAAATCCATAAATCAGTAAATCAGTTAATCAACACCAACCTACACCACCCTCCTACCCTTTCCATGATCTATTGATCTATTGATCTATTGATCTAATGATTCAAAGTCATATAAGTATCTTTTTGTATAAGCATAACATAAAATAGTTAAAAAATACAATTCTTTGCTGTAGTTGTTGTTGTTGAAATGTCACGTTTGTTCTGTTTTGCATTTGTTGCAGTTGATTGTGAGATGTTTGTTGTTTTGTTGTTGAATATGTTGATAGTTGTTGTTGTTGTATGTAGTTGTTGCTTAGTTGTTGTTAAAATATATATCAAAACGTTCAAGTTGAAATGAAAATATACAACAACTTTTTTAACAAACATATCTCCTAAATATTAATGTTAATTTACCATTAACATTAAAAACAAAACTTAACAAAAAATATATCTCATCCTAACCTAACTGCTGACATACAGCAATCATTAACAAGGTAACTAAAAATAGAAGTTTCAACTTACCAGCAGAAAGTCAGCATAGCAATCTCAGTCTTTACTATACACAACCGCACAAAAATATTATTATTATTATTATTATTAATTATTAATTATTATTAAATTATTTAATTAATTATTATTAAATTATTATTCATTAATTATTATTATTATTATTATCCCATTATTATTCAATTAATTTATTCCAACATTGATCTCACAAACAACCAATAACGACGTGCGAAGGTCGTTTTGTCATGCACAGGTCCCCAACAATCCTAGAACATTGGTTGGTAAATTGCTCTCTACCAGACACCTATACATTACGTAATCTTGTTACGCTCAAGGGATAGCCAATCAGAGAACTGCATTTGCTAAGCCATCACGAACAGCCAATGAAATTCGAGTAATGACTCATCATTAATCTTAATATCTTTTGACACATGAGAAGGGTGGCGAGATTTATTACCTTTGTCCTTACTTAACATCTGTTTTTTTATCTTACAGAGCAGTAGTTTTTATTTATTATGTAATATATTCTTTATATATTAAAGGCTTATTCCGTTTTAGACTCCGTACCCTTTCAGAAAATATCAACACAAAATGAAAATGATTTTATGCTATATCCACTTGCATAAAGTGATGCAAAACTTATTATATTTATTAAACAAACTGGTAAGGTTTGGCAACGGCCGCATCATACAGAAGGCGATTTTGACAACACTGTATAGAATTGGATGCTGAGTTACATATAATTCGATGAGCTCTTACGATCAACACTTTAAGACACATTCTTAGATTCCTGAAATACTTATTGTAATTATTAAACAAACTGGTAGGTTTGGCAATGACGCATCTTATTATTATTAATTATTATTATATCAACATTATGTATATGGAAATAACAACCCTAACATACCAACCACACACACACACACACACACACACACACACGACAACACACACACACACACACCACAAACACACAAACACACATTAACAACACACTCACCAAATAATTATAGACACTTTACTTAATACATTTACCTGGCAATCTTCGTAACTAACTTACTGATCACAGTAAAGTACACTAACACAGCGTACAAACGTACCTATTCACACTTTTTCAAACATAATCTCTACATATCAATGTTAAATTTTACTATTAACACTATCGAATTACCGTAAAGATTTCGAGTATTCATTTCCCGGATAAACATAGACAAAAACGAGTTCTTTTATATACTAAACAACGAATATATGCTAACATAACAATGTTATTTCACATTAATAAAGCTAACATAGCGATCAATGATACTAAGAAAATAATATCAAACGACAAACACCTAACACACTTACGCAGCTAATAAACTGATAACATTAACAATGAAATACCACACTTAACACTAGTAAAGTACCTAAAAAAAAAATACAAAACGTAACCTATTCACAAATTTCAAACATATCTCTAAACATATCAATGTTAATTTTACATTAACACTATCGAATTACGTAGCATTCGATTATCAATTTCGGATAAACTAAAGCACAAAAAGAGTTCTTTTATATACTAACCAAAGAATATATGCTAACATAACATGTTTCAACATTAATAAAGCTAACATAGCAGTCATATGAACTAAGAAAAATAATGTACAACGACAAACCTAACACCACTTACACACGAATCAACTGTTAACATGTAACAAAGGTCCACACTTAACACCTGTAAGTAACTAAACTTTACATACAAAACGTAAACCCTATTCATACTTATTTGTTCCAAAGCATATCTCTAACGATATTAACGTTAATTTTTACCATTGACACAGTAATATTTAACAACAAATGGTTATCATAACCTGTCCTAATTATCATAGCAGACCAGCGAAATAACTATGAAAAACATAACAAAGTTTTACACCAATACATAACATAAAAATAAGTTCTCTTTTGAAATAAAATATCATAGTAAATTGTAATAATTTACTGATTTAAAGCAGTAAATCAGTAATCCAGTAAATCAAACCATCACCCTTCCCCAACCCTCCCACCACGACCTTATTGATCTATGAATCTATTGATTTCATGTCATATTTCGAGTATCATTTCGGATAAACAAACACAAAAATAAGTTCTTTATATACTAACCATCGAAATTTGGTATCAATAACAAAGTTTTTTATCATTTAATAAAGCTAACATAACATAACCTGAACTAAGAATATATGTACAACGACAAAACCTAAAACAACTTACGCCTAAATAAACTGTTAACATTAACAAAAAGTTCCGACACAACCATTAACACTCATGTTAAATATAAGCGTTTACATACAAAGCGTAAAACCCTATTCATACTTTTTCCAAGCATATCTCTAACGTCATATTAACGTTAATTTTCATTGACACAGTAATATTTACAAAAGTTTAACACAACCCAGTCTAATCATCATACAAACAACGAATATATTGCCTAAACCGGTACTCAAAGTTTTAACCAACATAACATAAAATAACAAAAATTTTATCCTGACATAACACAAAAATAAGTTCTTTATATACTAACCATCGAATTATGGTATCATAACAAAGTTTTTTCCTATTAATAAAGCTAACATAACATAACCTGAACTACAGAATTAATTACAAATTCGACAGAACCTAACACATCAATAACGGGCGAATAACTACTAAATTAACAAATTTTCTCTGCAACTTTAACAACAGTAAAGTACCTAACAGCATCGTACAGAACGTAACCTATCATACTTTTTTCCATAGCATATCTTAGCAATTATCTATGTTAATTTACATTAAACATAGCTATATTTAACAAAAAAAATTTAGTACAAACCCATCTACATTCATGCAATACAAGACACGAATATAATTGCTAACGTACCAAGATTTTTTACATCACTTTCGTAATATTATGAACAAAAATTTGCATCAATAACCTCGGTCTAAATATTCATAATCCCCAACGAATAATTGGAAATCATAAACAAAGTTTTAACCAAACATAACATAAAATAACAAAATTTTATCCTACCATAACACAAAAATAAGTTCTTTAAAAATATACTAAACCATCGAATAGATGGTATCATAACAAGTTTTTACATTAATTAAAGCTTACGATAAACATAACTGAAACTAAGAATATAATGTACAACGACATAACCAACACACCATACGGGCGAATAAACTACTAACATTTACAAATTTCTGCACTTAACAACAGTAAAGTACCCAACACATCGTACAGAACGTATCCTATTCATAGAGTAATCAAGAAATTCTCGAACATTTTGTGTATTTAACATTAACAATCGCAAATGCAGGAATCAAAGAGAGAGGAGAAGAGAGACTAGTAATCATACAGAACCAACGAATATATTGCTAACGTACCAAATTTTTACATCAACTTCGTAATATTTAACAAAAAATTCATCACAACCTCGTCTAAATATCATATATATATATTGATATATATAGTATATACTATATATATATATATAATTATATATATATATATTATATATATATATATAATATATATATATAATATATATATATAATAATAATATATAGAGAGAAGAGAGAGAGAGAGAGAGTGAAGAGAGAGAGAGAGAGAGAGAGAGAGAGAGAGAGACGATTAGAAAGACGAAGGGGAAAAAGTGTCAAAGAAACACCTGCTTGACACATATTATTTTTGGAAGCACACACACACAAACACACACACACACACTATTCACACACACACACACACACAACACACACACACACGCACACACACATACTGCTTAATATATATATATATTTATATATATATATATATATAAATATAATATATATATATATATAGTATATAATATATATATATATATCTCAATATAATATAATATATATATATAATATATTATATATATATATATATATATATATATTAAAACTATTTACGCATTACTGTGACATTTTATTCAAAAAGAACTTTTTATGTTATGTCAGGATAAAAATTTTGTTATTTTTATGTTATGTTTGGTTAAAATTTGTTATGATTGCAATTATTTGTCGTTGGTGGTGATTATGATATTTAGACGAGGTTGTGATGAATTTGTTAAATATTAAGAAGTTGATGTAAAAAAATTTGGTACGTTAGCCTTATATTCGTTGTCTGTATGATGATTAGACTGGGTTATGCTGTATCTTTGTTAAATATTGCGATGTTAAATGTTAAAATTAGCTATAGAAATGCTAGAGATAATGCTGAAAGTGTGAAAGGTTTACGCTTTGTCACGATGTGTTTGGGATAGCTTTACTGTTGTTAAGTGCAGAAATTTGTTAATGTTAGTAGTTTATTCCGCCCGTATGGTGTGTTAGGTTTGTCGTTGTAGAATTAATACTTCTTAGTTCAAGGTTATGATTAATGTTTAGTTATTAATGTAAATAACTTTGTTATGATACCATATATTCGATGGTTAGGTCAGTAGATAAAGAACTTATTTTTGTGTTATGTCAGGATAAAATTGTTATTTTTTTATGTTATGTTTTTGGTTAAAACTTTGTTATGATTGCAATTATTTGTTGGGGGATTATGATATTTAGACGGTTATGATAATTTTGTTAAATAAATTACGAAGTTGATGTAAAATAATTTGGTAACGTTAGCATATATTCGTTGTCTGTATGAATGATTAGACTGGGTTATGCTAAATTTTTGTTAAATATAGCTATGTTAATGGTAAAATTAACTAGAATTATGCTAAGATATGCTGGAAAAAAAGTTATGAATAGGTTCGCTTTGAAGATGTGTTAGGTACTTTACTGTTGTTAAGTGCAGAAATTTGTTAATGTTAGTAGTTTATTCGCGCGTATATGGTGTGTTAGGTTTGCGTTGTACATTATATTCTTAGTTCAGGGTTGGTATGTTAGCTTTATTAATGTACAAACTTTGTTATGATACCATATATTTCGGATGGTTTTAGTATATAAAGAACTTATTTTTTGTGTAATGTCAGGATAATTTTGTTATTTTTTATGTTATGCTTGGGTAAAAAACTTTGGTACGTTAGCATATATTCGTTGTCTGTATGATGATTAGACCAGGTTTATGATAAATTGTTGTTAAATATTACTGTGTCAATGTAAAATTTAAAAACGTTAATAATGTTGAGAGTATGCCTTGAAAAAAGTAGTGAATAGGTTACGCTTTGTATGGTAAATTTTAGTTACTTTACTGGTGTTAAGTGTGGAACTTTTGTTAATGTTAACAGTTTTATTAAGTGCGTAAGCTGTGGTTTAGGTTTGTCGTTTGTACATTATACTTCTTAGTTCAGGTTATGTTATGTTAGCTTTATTAATGTAAAAACTTTGTTTATGATACCATATATTCGATGGTTAGTAATATAAAGAACTTATTCTTGTGTTTGTGTTTTATCTCGAAATGATACTCGGAAATATGAACAGAATCATATAGATCATAGATCAAAAGGTCGTGGTGGGAGGGTGGGGAAGGGTGGGTGGTTTTGATTTACTGATTTACTGATTTTGTTTTAGAATCAGTAAATTATTACAATTTACTATGATATTTTTATTCAAAGAACTTATTTTTTATGTTTATGTTGGTTAAACTTTTGTTATGTTTTCATTATTCGTGTTTGGTCTTGTATGATAATTAGACAAGGTTATGTAAATTGTTTGTTAAATATTACTGTGTCAATGTAAAAATTAACGTTAATATGTTAGAGATATGCTTGAAAAAGTATGAATAGTTACGTTTTGTATGTAAAGTTAGTTCCTTTACTGTGTTAAGTGTGGAACTTTTGTTAATGTTAACAAGTTTGATAGTGCGTAAGCTGTGTTAAGGTTTGTCGTTGTAATTATTTTCTTAGTTCATGTATGATGATCTTATGTTAGCTTTATTAATGTGAAGAAATTGTTTACGTTACAATATATTCGTTGGTTAGTATATAAGACTCGTTTTTGTGCTATGTTCTATCATCGAAATGAATAACTCCGAAATGCTACAGCTAAAATTCGATAGTGTTAAATGTAAAAATTAACATTGATATGTTTAGAGATATGTTTCGAAAAAGGTGAATAGGTTACGTATTTTTGTAATGTAAAGTTAGTTACTTTACTGGTGTTAAAGTGTGGAACCTTGTTAATGTTACAGTTTTATTAGTGGCGTAAGCTGTGTAGGGTTTGTCGTTGTTATATTATTTTTCTTAGTTCATATGATGCTAGGTTAGCTTTATTAATGTAACTTGTTATGTTAGCAATATATTCGCTTGGTTAGTATATAAAGAACTCGTTTTTTGTGCTATGTTTATCCGAAATGTACTCGATATGTGACCTGAATTTCGATAGTCGTTAAATGTAAAATTAAACATTGATATGTTAGAGATATGGTTTGAAAAAAGTGTGAACAGTTTACGTTTTGTAGCGCTGTGTTAGGTACTTTAATGTGATCAGTAAGTTAGTACGAAGATTGCCAGGTAAATGTATTAAGTAAAGTGTCTATAATTATTGTGAGTGTGTGTGTATGTGTGTGTGTGTGTGGTGTGTGTGTGTGTGTGTGTGTGTGTGTGTTTGTGTGTGTGGTATGTTAGGTTTGTTATGTTCATATACATATATAGTTGATATAATAATAATAATAATAATAAGATGCGTCATTGCCAAACCTACCAGTTTTGTTTAATAAATATAATAAGTATTCAGAATCTAAGAATGTGTCTTAAAGTGTTGATCGTAAGAGCTCATCGAATTATATGTAACTCAGCATCCAATTCTATACAGTGTTGTCAAATCGCCTCTGTATGATGCGCCGTTGCCAAAACCTACCAGTTTTGTTTAATAAATTTATAATAAGTATTGCATCAACTTTATGCAAGTGATATAGATAAAATCATCTTTCATGTTTCATGTTGATAATTTGTCTGAAGGGTACGGAAGTCTAAAACGGAATAAGCCTAAAAATAATAATATAATAATAATAAAAAACTACTGTTTAAGATAAAACAGATGTTAAGTAAGGTACAAGGTAATAAATCTCGCGCACCCCTTCTCATGTGGTCAAAGATATTAAGAATTAATGGAGTCATTCCTCAAATTTCCATTGGCTGTTCGTGATGGCTTAGCAAATGCAGTTCTCTGATGGCTATCCTTGAGCGTAACAAGATTACGTAATGTATAGGTGTCGGGTGAGAGCAATTTACCAACCAATGTTCTAGTTGTGGACCTGCATGCAAAGCGATCGCACGCGTTATTGGTGTTGTGAGATCAATGTGGAATAATAATAATAATAATAATAATAATAATAATAATAATAATAATAATAATAATAATAATAATAATAATAATAATAATTAATAATAATCATAATAAATAATAATAATAATAATAATAATATATTTTGTGCGTTTGTATAGTAAAGATTGAGGTTGCTATGCTGACTTCTGTTGGTAAGTTGAAAACTTACTAATTTTAGTATACCTTGTTAATGAATGCCTGTTGTCAGTTAGGTTAGGTATGAGATATATTTTTTGGTTTAGTTTTCAATTAAGAAATTTTAATTTAAAATTAACATTAAGATCTTTAGAGATATGACTGGAACAAGTGTTGAAGAATCACATTAAACTTGAACGTTTGATATATATATTTAACAACAACAGCAACAACTACACAACAACAACAAACATCAAACTGCAACATAGTTTGCCACATCAACAACTGCACCAAATGCAACAACAAACGTGACAATTTCAACAACGAACAGACTACAGCAAAGAATTTAATTTTATGTTAGTCTATACAAAAAGATACTTATATGACTTGAATTCAATAGATTCAATAGATCAATAGATCAAGTAGATCATGGTGGGAGGGGTGGGGTAGGTGGTTTGATTAACTGATTTACTGAATTACTGATTTAGGGTATGTAAAAATGCAAATTTTTTAAGTTATAAACATAAAAAGAATAATTTTTTAGTAAAAACAAAATGTATAAAGAAAAGAAAAAAAAAATCAATAAAAGTTTTTGTGTTATGTTATACAAAATATGACTTGAATCAATAGATCAATAGATCAATAGATCACAGATGGACAGAAGGGTAGGAGGGTGGGGTGGGTGGTTTGATTAACTGATTTACTGATTTAATGTATGTAAAATGCAATTTTTTAAGTTATAAACATAAAAAGAATAAATTTTTTATTAAAAACAAAAAGTTTTAAAGAAAAGAAAACAAAAATAAATAAAAATTTGAAAAATAAAGTTAGAAAAATAAATTTAAAATAAAAAAATTAAACACAAAGTGTAAATGTAAAATAAAACTTGTAAAAAAAAATAGTAACACAAAGTATAAATGTAAAATGAAACTTATAAAAAATAGTTAGAAAAATAAATTGAATAAAAAACAAAAAAAAAATTATATTAGTTAACGTTTATAAAAAGAAAATGAGATTTGAAAATATAAACTCCGTCAGTCTTCAACATTAGAAAACGGGTTATCTTTGCAGATGCAATGCAACTGACGACATGTACATGTTAGAACAGAAGCAGTTATGGGAACAGTAATGATATTGTATTATTAAACGAATGTTTATTAACTCGACACCGCACCGGCTCCAGACCAGTGCCGGTACCAATTCCTCACTTCCTCTTCTCTATTCTTTCCTTCCTTCTTCCTCCTTCTTCCTTTCTTCCTCTGTTTTGCACTCCATGCATTTTTTCAGTTGGAACCCCCCTCCCCTCCGTTGGGGGTCCCAGACACCCTTTACGGACTTATAACCGTCATTTTCGAGATCTACAACCTTATAAACATATATTTTGATATAAATATGGGGACTAAACGAATATTTATTAACTTAGCACCGCACCGGCTCCAGCACCGGTGCTGATGCCAACTCCGACTCCTCTGACTCAGACTCTTTCCTTCCTTATTCTTCCTTCTCTGAATCCTCCTTTTTCCTCCATCTTCCTTCTCTTCCTCTGTTTTGCATTCCAGTGCATTTTTCAGTTGGGCCCCCCCCCTCCGTTGGGGGTCCCATACACCCTTTACGGACTTATAACCGTCATTTTCGAGTTCTACAGGTCCAACATATTTTGATATAAATATGGGACTAAACGAATATTTATTAACTTAGCACCGCACCGGCTCCAGCACCGGTGCCGATGCCAACTCCGACTCCTCCTTTCTCGTTCCTCCTTCTTCCAACTCTTTCCTTCATCCCTCCTTCTTCCTCCTTCCCATATATAAAGATACAAATATGGGACTAAACGAATATTTATTAACTTAGCACCGCACCGGCTCCAGCACCGGAGCCGCTGCCAACTCCGACTCCTCTGACTCCGACTCCTTCTCCAACTCTTTCCTTCTCTGACTCCTCCTTCCTCCATCCTTCCTCCTTTTTCCGCCATCTTCCTTCATTCCTCCTTAGACCTCTGTTTTGCATTCCATGCATTTCTTCTTTTTCAGGAGGGGACCCCCCCTCCGGGGGGGGGGTCCCTGAACTCCGAAGCCGAATCCGACTCCCCCCAACTCCGTCTCCAACTCCGAATCCTCTATCCAGCCTCCAAATTTCAACCTTCTACGATCAATTTAATTTTTAGGGGGCTGCGCCCCCTACCCCTTAAGGTGGGGGGGACGCAGGGATACGTAAGCCTGTGCGGGGCGGGGCCATATACGGTTATAATATATGTATATTTATTTATTTATTTATTTATTTATTTATTTATTATTTATTTATTAATTTATTTATTAATTAATTAATTTATTAATTAATTTATTAATTTATTAATTTATTTATTAATTTATTTAATTAATTTATTTAATTTTATTAATTCGAAAAAAAGCTTCGCTTTTTTTCGTCGATCGAAGGGGTAGTGCGCCCCCTTTTACCGTGGGAATTTTATTCAAAATTTTCCCACGACCCCGGGATACCCTTGCGCAACTACTGACGTTCTTGGGTGTGGGTATATGTAGATGTGAGTGTGGGTATAGATGCCTAGACGTTCTTAGGTATCGGCGAGAGAGAGAGAGA
>JABUQX010014400.1:22500-25000 GCA_015478945.1 Trachelipus rathkii
TTATAAAACTTCTCATTAATCCCAATTTTATATGAAGTGATGGAAGTAAAATTTTTACGGTTGACGATAGGTTTATATATGACATTAAGGGAACCAGATCGAGACTGTCGAGATGGACCATTCTTGTACGCTATATGCGTATCATCGGCTCTGATGTTCAATAAAGAGAGGAAACAGGATATTTCGTGAGCGAGCCTTGCTTCAAGTTATTTAAAGACACTAACCAGAAATAACAAAGAAAAATATTATAATAATAATAACAAAATTGGAATGTTAACAATTAATGTAAAATTGAAATAATTGTACTAAAACTATAATTACTCTTTAATCTTAAGTGCCAACGTATATACAAATTTAGAAATAACATTTAAAGTAAGTGAGTTATATCTAATTAAGCAACTAATAATTGCTCTACTGAAAATATTTTCTTTCCAAATTAAAAAAAAATCAACAAATTGTATTTCTGTAATCCTTAATCCACACAAATTACTCTTAATCCACTAATTCAAAATGAATGAATGTATCTTGAATAGGCTATAAGAATAACGGGTGAGTCAAAATCCAGTAAACTCCTTCAGGTTTTGGTAGCAAATCGTAGTTCTCCTTAGTTATATTCCACGAAGTGTGACAACTTTGAGAAGTAGGCATGATGCTGTGTTAATATTTCCAATAGTGGAAGAGTGACACTATTAAACTTTCATATGTTGAAAGAGTCAACATAAGAAGTCTCCATATCTTTCTGGTTTAAATAGGACACCTTAAGCTTTCATTATTTAATTCCAATGATTAGATATTTGTCAAATATGAAGATGACATAGTATTTTCGTGAAACGGCGAAAAAAAACATCAGAAACTCTTCCTCTCTGGCTACGTACAGTAATATAGTATGTCCCTGAGAGCCAGTAACTTATTTTCAGCAAGTCATTGCGAACACAGTACCATGGCGTCTGAACTCATTTTTGAAACGATCCCAAATGTCAGTCAAGTCCGTTTTCAGTTGACTGCTTTTATATTATAAGAGATTTAGGTTGTTACTAAAATTTCTGGATTTGAAGCGATATATGAATTGAAGACGTAGAATCTAATTTCTACAAATTACCTGATCGCTTCTCTTTCGAAATTATCCAAGATTAACAGGTCGTTCAGGTATGGGTACCTCTGGCCATGAGGAACTGGGCATCTGGCAGAAGGAAGATCAGGATAAACAACATTGATGTATGTTTTTTCTTTTAATGATTGAAGGAATTAACTAAAACATTAAAAAACTTTTGGCAAGATAAATTGTGTATATGTTGATACACATATTAAATGATTAAAGAATACAAATACATATGTAATAAAATCTTACCTACTAATCAGTGAGGGCAAAAATAACAATCTGTCCACAGGATCAGTTCCTTCTCGCCACTGCATCGGTATACCAAAAGGTAGTAAATTAATTTTGCCTTTACTCCATCTTCTTAAATTTTCAACACATGTCTTGCAACAGAAATGTGGAGCAAATTTCTTATTTTGATCACCTAATTTCATTTTTAAAATAATCATGCGTAGCTTGCTTTCACAAAGACGTTATTTTTGATTGCTGTCCAGGCAATATTACTTGCCCACATATAAAACAAAACCATATTGGTAATTATATTTACATTTAATCGAATTCATTTTTACAATTCCTGGTGGGGATAATATATATTATATAAATAATATATATATAGTATATATAGTATATATATAGATATAATATATATATATTATATATAATATATATATAGTATATAAAGTATATAATATATATATATAATTATGTAATAAGTGTAAGAGCGCCTATTATATTGGTTACGTGCTAGCCAACGTATCACTTTACACAATTTTAATCGGCTAAAAATAAGACAAACATTTTCTTTAAATTTAAAACTAATTAGTTTCAAACTTTTATAAGAGATAAATTTAACATTTTTTTCTAAATGTAATACTACGAGCTTTTGCCTCTATGTGGGAGGCCTCTTCTGGTGATGGATCTATCGAGAGCAAGAACAGAAGAATCAAAAAATTAGACTGTCTGTGAACTTTGGAATTGGTTGGTTTCTGTTATTATTTTTTTATTTTTTTTGTAAAAGTACGTGTCTTTCATTAAACTGATTTGTATCGGGTCCATCTTCCCTTCGCCCTGTTGTTTGTTATAATTATTCCAATTTCTAATGCAGAATGATTCAATTGCTTTCTTAAACTAATATCTGAAGTGTTCAAATCCAAAATTTCATAGTCAAGTCTAATTTTATGATTCTTCTGTTCTTGCTCTCGGATAGTCCAATCACCTGAAGAGGCTCCCGACATAGAGGCGAAAATTTAGTATTACATTTAGAAAAAATGTTAAATTTATCTCACAAAACTCATGAAAATAATAAGGTTTAATTTAAAGAAAATGTTCATTAAGTTTTATTTTAGTGATTTAAATAAAATTGTGAAGCGATTATTTTTTACTAAGTAACCATCTATAAAGGGG
>JABUQX010014400.1:32500-54935 GCA_015478945.1 Trachelipus rathkii
CATATATATATATAATAATTATATATATATATATATATATTATATATATATATATTGCCTTCGCAACTGTCAGATTATTATAATTATCTCATAGAAAGAGATAGTAACCATTTTTATATTCATATTTTTAAGAATACAGAATCTTGCTTTATAACGAACTTCTACTTGATGTATATTAAAATTTTATTATAATTCATTACAAATTAAGTTTTATGAATAAGTCTTTTTAAATTTAATAATGTGATAAAAATAAAGAACTCTCTAAAATTAAAATTTAAATTTGAAAGAAGATATTGCTACCTTAACTGTATGTCCTAAGGGCAATGTCAAATTACATAATTATGTTAAGGATATTTAAAGGAAATGACAAGAAGCAATTATTATATAATATTTTGTGTCCAAGAAAATGAGTGAGTCTATTATTCTATTTTTCTCATTTTCATATAAATTATATTCACAATATATTAGGAAATATATTTTACACCAGATGTGATTTTTTTAAACGTATTTAATAGTTATTATTTCTTTTGAAGTTATCTTTTATCAATGCCATCGTCATCAATTTTATAAAGTTTATTTAAGGCAGTTATTTTCTAATTTATGGGCTTTGCAATATTCTTAACATAAATGCATAGTAGATATATATTCCTTTTCAAAAAGCTTTTATTATTTACAGTGCTTTGGCGGCAATTTTCGAATACATTTACATCTATCCCAGATGAAAAATAATTTATAATTTAAATATTTTCTTGATGGGAATATATTTTTTATTTAGATTTCATTGACTTATCATTGAATTTTTTCACTGATATAATTGCATATTAGTTTCAAGCTAAAACAAAATTATTTAACAAAATTATGAAATATTAATTATTATATTAGCTAAATTAATTACAATTATTAGTTATATCAAATAATTTATTATTCTGTTAAAAATATTTCATTTTGGTTTAGAAAAAATATATTTCAAGATAGCCCAGAATTACATAGTTGTTTGTATTAAATATTTTTTTAATCTTGCACTTAGCTATTCAAAATATAATAACTCTCTCAAAAATTTAGCGATATATCTTGCATGAAGTCATAATATTTTGAATTCATAATATCTCACAACACCAAAAGGTTATAAAGAAATACAGTACGTTACATTAACAAAACTATGTTACTTTAATTTTACAATTAAAAAAAAAAGAAATAAATTGCTCTTCTATTTTTATTAATGAATTTGAAAATTAAATTACTAATTTCTGTACTTAAAACTTCTTTCCACTTTAGTATGCTCTTATAGACGTTAGGTTGTTAATAATATTCCGAAGCACTTTTTTTATTATTGAAACGGCCTTATTAAATTAGATGTGTGAACATAAATCAGTTTCAATTTAAATTTTAGTTCATTCTATACTGAAATTTATATTATATATATATATATATATATATATATATATATATATATATAATATTATATATTATATATATATATTATATATATATATATATATTATTATATATAATATATATATATATATATATATATATAATATATATATATATATATATATTAATATATATATATATATATATATATATATATATATATATATATATATATATATTATATATATATATTTAATATATATAATATATATATATATATATTTATATATTAATATAAATATATATATATATATATAAATTACCAAAATTTTTTAAAACCATTTTAAAAACTTTCTATGAAAAAGGAAATTTAACTTTTGAAGATGAGTTGCGTTTCGAAACCTAATTTCCTGGTTTCCTCTTCGGAACTGAAAACTTTTTCTTATTATTATTTTACGAGTAAAAACTAAAATTACACGTGGGAAAAGGCAAATGGAGTCACACTTTCCTTCTCTTCTCATCAATTTTTTTTTCAAAACAATACATTTAATTCTTTTTTCTGCTATAAATCTTTTTGTGAGAGATCAAAGCTTAAAAAAAACCTTATGACACATTAAAATTGTCTTCACTAGAAATGAAATAAGCTTCTATCATCTGATTCAAACCTTTTTCTTTTGATAAAAACACAAAAGCAGCCTCTTCCCAATTAATATCATGTTCTTTTTCGGAGAAATGTTTAAATAATGCATTACTTACATTGCCTCTTCTAACTTCTCTCCTATGTTGCTCTTTTCTAATTTTTAGAGTTTTAAGAGTTTCTCCATAATAGGAATCACTGCACACAAGAAAGACAGGGTATTTTATATACCCCTCCTGCCATTTCACGCTTGGTAGTGTTATTATTAATCAAAAGTCGTGACACAGTTTCCGGGAAACTGAAAACCATATTAATATTAAATAGGTGATTAAACATAAATTTAAGCTCGAGAAGTTGTGGGGAAAAAGGTACAACTTTAGTATTTTTCAAAATTAGCAGGTGAATTTTCTCTCAAACCAATAAAGTTTAGATAGGCATGCTTTTGCTTTTGTTTAATTAATAAAATGGGGATAGCGCCAGTTTTTCGAAAGTATGATAAATAAAATTAATTTCTTGTTGGTAGAAATTGTGGATCGCAATAATGATATGTTCTGAGAAACATAATATACACAATATTCTTTTTAATATTTAAAGGGGATGGAAGCGAAAAAATAATGAAGAAAGCCTGGTTGTATGGGTTTGGCTGCGATTAAAACTTTATAAGATAATTGGGTTCCTGTTTGTAATATTTTTAAATCTAAGAAATTAATGTAGTTATTATTTGCTCTTTCAAAAGTAAATGAAAAATTGTAAGAGTTAAAATCATTAATTGAATGAGGAAATTGTTTCAACGAAAAAACAGCGAAGGTACAACCGCAATTAACGTCATTCCACATACCTCTTCCATGTTAAAAAACTGTGAATAAAGGGGAGCTCGCGGAAGGAGCCTGTTTCAAAAAATCTCCATATATTATTAGCCATGATAGCGGCTCAGGCCTACCTCCCATGGCTTGTTCCAAATATTGGCGGTAAATTTATTCGGAAAGTAAAAAGTTTTGCTGAACATACAAATTTTAGGCAACTATGAAGCACTAATGGATATAGGGACCATGTGTGGCATTAGAAACTCAGTTAAAATTCCAAGCAATTGTTGGAATGGGCATAGTAAACAAAACTAAATAACATTCAAAGCTAACTAAGCATTGATTGTTAGGGAATAAATCGAAATCCATCTTTTCAATTTAAATTTGCATTTAATATATGTGAGGAAGAGATTGTTCCCAACAAGAGAGAGAGAAAAGGAAGCAAGCCACTTATTTAGTTTCGAAAATACATCTCCACGGGCGGGGGGAAAGGAAAAAAAATTTTAAAAAATTTTTTTTCGGGTCCTTACTGGCCACGCTCTTTATAGCAATTTAAAGGAATTCCATATAATTAAGGGAGTGTGGGAATGGGGACAGAGACATTCTTAAAAACTTCTGTAGGAATTAGAGGTCTAACGTATCTCTTAAAATGATATATTTGTGAATTAGAAGGATCGGAATTTAATTTTTCATAAACACGCTCATCTCCTAGTAGACTTTCAACTTTGTTGACATAATCGGCAAAATTTAAAATAACTATTCCTGCTCCTTTATCGGCCTTACGTATGACAATTTGTCTATTTCTTTT
The DNA here is from genome assembly GCA_015478945.1 of Trachelipus rathkii. Lineage (NCBI taxonomy): Eukaryota > Metazoa > Arthropoda > Malacostraca > Isopoda > Trachelipodidae > Trachelipus > Trachelipus rathkii. Next base: position 36,123 of record JABUQX010014400.1, read on the forward strand.
AAGGGGGGAAATAGCACGAATGAATCTTCTGGGAAGAAAATTAAATTCCGATCCTTCTAATTCACAAATATATCATTTTAAGAGATACGTTAGACCTCTAATTCCTACAGAAGTTTTTAAGAATGTCTCTGTCCCCATTCCCACACTCCCTTAATTATATGGAATTCCTAAATTGCATAAAGAAGGCGTGCCAGTAAGACCGATTATTTCTTCCCGTGGAGATGTATTTTCGAAACTAAATAAGTGGCTTGCTTCTTTTCTCTCTCTCTTGTTGGAACAATCTCTTCCTCACAATATATTAAATGCAAAAATTTTATTGAAAATGGATCGATTTATTCCATTACAATCATTGCTTAACTAGTTTTGATGTTACTAGTTTGTTTACTAATGTTCCAATTCCACAATTGCTGGAATTTTAACTGAGTTTCTAATGCCACACATGGTCCCTATACCCATTAGTGACTTCATTAGTTGCCTAAAAATTTGTATGTCACAAATCGTTTTTACTTTCCGGAATAAATTTTACCGCCAAATATTTGGAACAAGCATGGGAGGTAGCCTTGAGCCCTATTCATGGCTAATATATAATATGAATTTTTATATTAATGATGTTATCGCGAGCTCCCCTTTTATTTCACAGTTTTTACCCGTGGAAGAGAGGTATGTGGATGGACGTTATTGCGTGTACCTTCCTGTTTTTCAGTTGAACAATTTCTCATTCAAATTAATGATTTAACTCCTAACAATTTCTTTTACTTTGAAAGACAAATTTAAGAGTCACATTCCTTTTTTAGATTTAAAAATATTACAAACAGGAACCAATTATCTTATTTAAAGTTTATCGACAAGCCAAACCCATACAAACCAGCTCTTCATTATTTTTTCCTTCCATTGCCCCTTTATATTAAAAAAATATGTGTATCTTTTGTTTCTCAGAGCATATCATTATTGCGATCCAACATTCCTACAACAAGCAAATTAATTTTATTTATCATAGTTTTGAAAAACTGGCCTATCCCCATTTATTAATTTAAACAAAAGCAAAAGCATGCCTATCAAAACTTTATTGAGTTTGTCACACTTGCTAATTTTTGAAAATATTTAAAGAAATTGTACCTTTTTCCCACAACTTCTTGAGCTTAAATTATGTTTAATCACCTATTTAATATTAAATGCGTTTCAGTTTCCCGAAACTGTGTCACGACTTCTGATTAATAATAACACTACCAAGCGTGAAATGGCAGAGGGTATATAAAATACCCTGTCTTTGTGTGCAGTGATTCCTATTATGAAAAAACTCTTAAAACTCTAAAAATTAGAAAGAGCAACATTAGGGAGAAGTTAGAAGAGGGCAATTGTAAGTAATGCATTATAAAACATTTCTCCCCGAAAAAGAACATGATATAATGGAAGAGGCTGCTTATGTGTTTTTATCAAAAGAAAAGGTTTTGCACATCAGATGATAAAGCTTATTTCATTTCTAGTGAAGACAATTTTAATGTGTCAAAAGTTTTTTTTAAACTTTGATCTGTCACAAAAGATTATATATAAGCCAGAAAAAGGAAAAAATGTAATTTTGAAATAAAAAAATTGTGAATGAGAAGAAGAAGGAATGTGTGACGTCATTTTGCCTTTTCCCCAGGTGTATTTTAGTTTTTACCTCGTTAAAATAATAAAGAAAAAGTTTTCAGTTCCGAAGAGGAAACCAGGAAATTAGGTTTCGAAACGTCAACTCATCCCCAAAAGTTAAATTTTCCTTTTTCATAGAAAGTTTTAAATGGTTTTAAAAATCTTGTAATTTATATATATATATATATATATCTACATTTTAAGCATGCTCTTTAAATGAAAAAACTTTTGATATATATATATATATATATATATATATATATATATATATATATATTCCAGATATAAACCTATTATTAATTTGTTATATATATATTTATATATATATATATATATAATATATATATTATATATATATATATTATATATATATATATATATATATATATATATATATATATATATATACAACTATTAACCTTTCAAATAAATAACTAATATAATAAACGTTATCTTCAATAAAGAAACTATCCAGATTAAAGAGATTGAAATTGAAATATTGGAATAATAAAAAGAAAATATTCATACATTCTTTATTAAATTTTCTTCAAGAAGTCAAAAATCTGAATTGAGCTCTTTTTAATATTTAAATATTTCTTTTCAGAAGTATAAAAATGATAAACACAACCAAATTGTAGTCATATCTAATATCAATATTTATTTTTATTCATACCTTTTTATTTTTCTCTTCTAAATATCTCTTTCCGTGCCAACTATTTACATTTCAAATTTTTTCTACACAAGCTATGCTCAAATTTTCATTGGAAATAAAACAGAAGATATATTTGTAGGAAATACTAAGCCCAATATTTATAAACTCTCCTAAATTATACCTTTATATTAGTGTCCCTTGAGATGCCTTATTTAGCGGAGGGGTCTAAGGGGTTACTGCCTGAGGAATGTGTTCCTGGTGTAGAGGGGGGGTGAGCAAATAGGAGACACTCATCCACGGCGACTCCCCTTGCATGTGCAAACCGTAAACACATGTCAACTTCATATCTTTTCGATTTAACTTAGATATTGGCTAACATTTTTTGACACTGATTAATTCTTTTGCAAAACTAATGTGCAAAATTTGTAAGTTTAATATAAGAATGCACATCCATCTACAAGTATTTAAAGTAAATTGCAATAACCCATTATTATCCAATAAGTTTTTGATTTACAAGAAAGGGAGTAAGTTTTTATCCTATTTTCGCGCTTTCAAATAATTTTTTTTTCCAGTATATCAAGGAATGTTTCACGCCAGATGGGATTTTCAACAGTATTTAAAAATTTATTACTCTTTTTGTTGTAATACTTTTTTCTATGAAAGCATTCACAATTTTACGAAACTTTTGCAGCGAGGTGTTAATGTTTCTGTTAAAGATCATGATGGAAGGCAACCCCTTCTTTGGGCTGCGAGTGCAGGTAAGTTTTTTTTTCTCTTTTCAAATGCAATGAGTGTTTTTTGAAATTCATCACAATTCTGTTTGTTTAGTGCATAATTTATACTGAGATTCGGTTATGTAATGACTATTCAACGATCTCGGAATGAAAGTTAATTTAAAATTAAAAAATTTCTTCATATTTAGTATCTCTTTATACTGTTTTATCTTTATAATAAATTCTTCATAAACATTGATATATTGTTTACTTCTTACACTTTGTCACTAACTTATTTCTTTTTAAAATAATGTATATTTTTTTTTTATTCGGCAATACAAATCATGGTCCTGCAGATTTGACTAGAAATTCGGATAGTAGTCTCTAAAAAAATTATGTCCATATTGGCGTTTTTACCGCTTTGGTTGATTGCTCATGTAACTTAGGAGCACCTCATACCTCTGTGATCTATTGATTATTATCAAGTATTTATTTGTAAAAACACAAAGACTTTATTTTGTTTTTTTCCTTAAACTTTTCGTTTTTACAAAAATTTTCTTTCATTTATTAATTAATAATTTTGAATACATACATTAAACACTAAATCAGATCAGTAAATCAATATCTGCCAGCCGACTAATTCCTCTGGCAGAACTGTTAATCTTGATCAATTTTTTGTGAATAACAAAAACTTTTATTATTTGTCTGTTTTCTTAAACATTAGTTTTACTATAAAATTTATTATTTTGTAATTTTTGTTATTTTGTTTTTACTAAAAATTTCTTTTTTTGTATAACTTAAAATGATATTTGACGATACTCTAATCCAGTAATCAGTAATGCAAATCTCAATATTCCCTAATTACCTTCTTTGATCTATTGATCTATTGATTATGATTATGATTCAAGTCATATTTGCTATTAATTTAACACAAACTATTTATTTTGTCTTTTGTTCTAATTATTATGTTTTACTTAAAAAAAATATTTTTGTTATTTGTTATATTTGTTTAATAATTTATTTCTTTTCATGTTTATAACTTAAAATTTTGCATTTTACATACCCTAATCAGTAAATCAATAACCAATCTCCTACCCATCCGTGATCTATGATCTATTGATCTATGATCTTTTGATTCATTGATTTTTTAAGTATAGCACAATTTTATTTATTTTTTTCTATTAAAATTGTTTTACTAAAAAATTTGATCTTTTTGTTTAAACTTTAAGCAAATTTTGGCATGTTTTACCTAAGAAATCGATAAAGTTCATTTATTCAAATCCTCGTAGCCACGTCTTTCTGTATTATTTGGATCTATTGATCATTGATCTATTACATTTATCTTTATAGTCATGATTGTATAGAAAAACAAAAAATTTATGATGTTTTGTTTTGTTTCTTAAACTTTTCGTTTTTAATAAAAATTTATTTTTCATGTGTTACTAAAATTGTTGCTATTATACCTTTAAGCAGTTAATAGTAAAGTCCAGTAATCAAACTGCTCGTCCATATCCTCGCTACCCTGTCTCTGAGTATTGTCTATGATTAGGTCTATTTTTTGAAATAACACAACTAGTGGAGTGGTTGGGGTTTGTTCTTTTAATCATATTTTTTACTATGAAAAAGTGATTTATTTGGTTCTAAAACTTTGCTTTAAATATTGTTTTTATAAAAAGTTATTGTTTATGTTTATAGAACTGTGAAAAAAATCTTGTAAAATTTATCGTTATTCATTTTAAATCATGTAAATCAAAACTTTTTTTTGGCCTCGATACCTTCATACCTTCTGTGTCTTTATTATTCTGATTGATTATTGATTATCTGATGCAGGATTGGATACATAAACACAAAACTTTATTATTTGTTTTGTTTTCTTTAAACATTTGGTTTGGAGGGCGTGTGGGAAAGAAGGAAGGGGATTATTTACTTTTGCTATTTCTGTTTTAAAATTTTGTTCTAAATTTTATCTTTTAACTTATTTAAACTTAAAAAATTTGCATATTCTACTACGCTTACACAGTAAATCAGTAAACTCTAGTTAAATCAACTGGTTTTTCCATAACCCCTCATACCTCTTTCTTGATCTAGTATTATTGACATGACTATAATTTAAGTCAATATTTTTAAAATAACACAACTTTTTATTATTTTCATAACAATTTTACTATAAAAAACATATTTATTTTTGCTATTCTTTATTAATATGTTTAAAAATTAAAATTCTTTTATAACTAATTGCAATTCCTAGCGACCAGAAATCAAATCCTCCATCTCACGTTAATTAATTCTAGCGGCATTTTTGTATAACATAACACAAAACATCTTTATGGTTTTTTATTCGGAAACTTTGTTTTAAAAAAAAAAACAATTTATCCACAATATAATTGTTTACTAATATTTCTTTTTGTATAATGTACTTTTTTATATACCTTAAAGCAGTAACATATCGATAATCATATTTACCAGTACCTCTACCCTGTATTATAATCTACTACTATTATCCGTATCTTGTGAACTAACAATAAATATCTTAGCTGTGGCGTTGTGTTTTGTTTTTGTTTTTTGTTGTTGCGTTAAAATCATCATACGTTCAAGTTTCAAATAGAAATATTACAACACTTGTTCAAAACATATCTCTAAATATTATGTTAATTTACATTACATTGATATATTTGAAAACAAACAAAAATAAATATCCGAGCCTACTTGAAACAGCATTTCCGTCTACACGAACGGTAACTAAAATACACACAGTTCTAAACTTAGCCAGCAGAATAATGCACTAGCATCTCATCTTTGTACACACACAAAAACGTCAAAATAGTTTTATTATTTTTTTATTATTTTATATTATAATTATATTATTATTTTATTATTATTATATCATTATTTAGTTGATTTTCTTATTATTATTATTATTATATATATTCACTAGAATATTATGAAGCACTAACAAAACACCTAACACAGCCAATACACAACTACACACCACACACACACATAACCACACACAACTAATTATAGACACTTTACTTAATGCACCAGCCATGCAATCATCGTACTACTAATGATGAGGTGATAATGACTTGTGTGTGTGTTTGATATAATAATATAATAATAATAATATAATAAATAATAATATAATATAATATAATAATAATAATAATAATAATGAATAATAATAATAATAAATAAAATCTTTTGAGCAATTTGTGTGTTATCTGTTTAAAGATTAGATTTCTAACTGCCATCTTTGCTGGTAAGTTGAAAACTTTTAATTTAGTTACCTTTTAAATGTACTTACTTCACATAGAATTAATAATTTCTTGGTTTAGTCAATATTCCAATGTAATGTCAAAAATTAACATAGTAATATCTTTAACATATCATCAGAAAGCTGTTGTTATATTTTATTTTAACTTTAACTTTAATAATCATACACAACATCAACAAACATCAACAAAATCCACAGCTCAACGTAAATTTTAATTTTGCTTACAGGTCATCTCCCAGATCACCAGGGGGCATTCACGTTGGGGAGTAGAATGCCAGCAAGAAACATATCTCACTTATGGGAGTTGGAAGAAGATTCAGATGGGCTGCAGAAACTCAGAAGGCTTTGGAAGTGTGGAAGTTAAAGAAGGATTGGGATCCATAGACGGTAATGAACAGAGGCTAGAAGACTAAATATGAAGTTAGCTGTCAGAGCATAAAGGGAACGTGTTAATATGTAACTGATTTAGGTCTACATAAAGGAACCTGTAAGTACCTTATGATAACAGAACAAATAGAAACTAGACCCCGACGACGGGGCATCACGTATACTGGTCCTACCGCCGTACAGCTAACGCAGGTAGGGCCCTTAAGTGATGGGAGATAAGAGGGGTTTAATAGTAAAACGATGGTACTAAAACGCCAAAGGGGAGAAGACTTGTTAGGAAATGGAACAAACAAAAAATTGAATATAACAAATATGACTTGTCAAGTTATATCAGTTCAATTATCAGATTGATCAACAGTTAGAGTTGAGTATGGCATGTAATTAGCTTCTGGGTGTGTGTATAGCAATATTTAAGCAAATACTAATAGTACTTTTTTTAGAACAATATTAAAGCAAAAAAAAATGAAGGAGAAATTTTAGAACAATCAAGATAATTAAAAGGGTGTGAGTGAAAAACTGATTAATAATCCAAATTCAGATGAAGTAGTCAGTGTTACAGCATTATTGATACTGATTTATCTTGATTACTTCCATTAGGTGATTATATTTGCATTTTTAGTACTAAGCAAATAATCTAAAATCAATCAAAGTTGGTAGGAATGTTCCATACTACAATTTAGGTGTTTATTTATGCTGTATATTACAATGCCAATATAATTCATTCATCATCATTATCAATAGATCACAGAGGATATAGTGAATATTGCTATATACTTTATTATATGTCATAGCAATTAGCAAAATATCAATAAGATTTTGAAGAAGTGATATTCTATGTAAGGATGAACCAGTGGTTTGTTTTATAGATCATAAAGCAACAGAATATATTTTACCTTTATATATTTATACAATATATAATTTTAAATAAATAAATAATTATTTATTATTTACCAATTACTATTTATACGGATTCTATAAGCTAACCAATGTAGATTAATATAAAAAAATTAATTACATAATTTCAATTAATTTTCAGTAATAAATATCAAATATTAAACAATAAACCCCAATTACTATAAATTTTTTTAGTACAAAACAAAATGTTTAAAAAACTCACAACATAAATAAATAATAGTTTTTTTCCTTTTTTCAAATATGACTTGAATCAATAGATCAATACTTCAATAGAGAAATAGCTCGAGGTAGAGTTGTTAGAGGCAGTCTGATTTGCTTAGTTTGGGATAAGGTATAGATTATCGCAAATTTCATGTTTTAACATTAAAAAGAAATAATTTTTAGGATTTTAAAGAAAAAGTTAAAGAAAACAAAACAAATAAAATAAATGGTTTTAATAGAGCTATACAAATATGATGTATCAATAGGTCCAATAATCAAAGATCAAAGGGTATGAGGGTATGCGAGGAGTTTGATATATATTTCTCGATTTAGGGTATAGTAAAAAGCAAATAACAAATAGCTTCCCGTCTGCAAGCCGTTCAAAAAAAATCTAGTAAAAACACCAATAAGCAATGCTCAACAGAATTATAATACATTTTTAGTAAACAAAGCAGCTAACTCGACAATAAATAAACGTTTTGTGTTATGTTAACAATAGGATTGACTCAATAGCGATATGATCATAGATCTATCCCCATATTGATCATGATAGTTGTAGTTAGAGGTTCTGGCTACCGTGGATCGTTTATTCACTGAGAGTAGTCCTGATTTAATTATTTAAAACTGGTAACTATTTTGGTCACTTTTACTAGTTATAACAACATAAAGAATAACTTTTTAAATAGATCCCATAACAACAAACATAGTTCATCAGCGTTCAAACTATTAAATTATATAATAAAATCATGATTTATTTATAAGATCTACTTGATTTATTTTTAAATGGTTATATAAAATTTAATTCAAAATTAAAAAGAATAAATAGAACATTTTTAGAAGCTAACTCCAAAATCTATATTCTGTGTTAAGTACAATCCAATAATAAAGTTTTTTGTTACCAAAGATGACTTGATACTCAATAGTATCAAATAGATTCAAATAGATCAATAATCAATCCTAGATCAAATTTTAATCATTGAAGTGGGAGGGTGCTCTGAATACAGTGATTTACTGTATTACTGATATGCTTTACTGTAATTATACTGAATTACTGATTTACGTTGTTGGTATGCTGTTAGATACAATTTTTTAAGTTATACATAAAACGGATAATTTTTTCAATTGTATCGTATTGTTGTAAAGAAGACCAAACAAAATGAATAAGAAGTTGTTGTGCTCTATAGCGAATAGAAAACTTGATCATTTAGATCAAATTTCCCACTCGATCAATTGATCAATTGACAAGATCAATTGTCAATAGTATACAGCATTCACAGGAAGGGAGGATGAGCGTATGGAGGCAAGTTTGATTTACCGATTTTTTGCTTACTGTTTAGATTAAAAATGACAAAATTTAAGTTTTCACAAATATCTTAAGAGTTCTAAATTTTTAGTTAAAAACAATATTTTACATATAATATAGCAAAATAACTATATTTTTTTGTAAAAACAAAAATTGATAAAAAACAAAACAAAAATAGAAATTAAAGTTTTTTGTTATGGTTTAACAAAATATGACTATGAGTCATAACTTCAATAGTATCTCAAAATAGCATCAGAAGTGAGAAATGAGTGAGCTGGTGAGGTATGTTGATTTACTGAGTTTAATGATTTACTCTTTAGGGTATTTTTATAACATACAAATTTTTTTAAGTTATAACACATAAAAAGACTAAATACTCGTGATCTTTTAACAAAAGGGGTAAAGAAGACCAAACAAAAAATAAATAAAAAGTTTGGTAAGCTTATGTTAACATAATCAAAAACAAATTGTGAATATTCAGATCATATTGATCTAATAGATCATATAGATCAATAGAATCAATTGACGGTTGGAGGGTTGTTGCTGAGATTACATGTTTGGGATTTACTGATTTACTTATTACTGCTTTAGGGTATGTGATAAGTCCAATTGTAAAATATGCACGAGTTATGGTAAACTCACCTGTTTTAAGTCCATAAAACATAAAATAGAATAATTGTATTTTTTTTTTAAAAACCAAATGTTTTAAAAAACAAACAAAATAAATAAAAAGTTTTATGTTTAATGTTAGCCTAAAAATATGACTGGAAGCAATAGGTCAATAGATCAAAGAGATCAGATTAGGATCATTGGAAGAGCTGTTGGATGACTGGCTATGGTAGAGTAGGTAAGTTTGATTTACTTGCATTACTGCACTTTACTGTACTTTTAGGGTATTGTAAAACCTCTGCAAATTTTCTAAAGTTTTATAAAACATAAAAAAGAATAATAATTATATTAGTTCCTATAAAACAAAATGGTTTAAACAAATAAAGACAAAAACCAAAATTAAAATTAAATTGTATTTTTGTGCTTCGATGTACAGGAATGTGGTTGGATTCAAGTAGATAACACATAGTTATCAACTAGATCGAATTAAGATCAATAGATTCAAGTAGATAATCAAATAGAATCATGGATGTGGTTTAGGAGGAGCTGATAAGTTGGGATGGTATTCGATTTACTGATTTAACATGATTTACTGCTTTAAGAGTAATGTAAAAATGCTTAATTTTTTTTCATATATAAACAGATAAAGCATATAATTTGTTGAAAAGAAAAAGAAATTATAAATTGTACATTAAATATCAAGTTTAAATTGAACAGCAGATAAAAAGTTAAAAGAAATTAACTCTCAAATAAATGTAAGTTTAATTATTTAATATTAATTGAATATGGATTTGGGCAATACATATTAATTAAATTTAAATCAAATATAAAAAAATAAAAAAACTTAAAAATTTTACATTAAATAATTTAAAAAAAAAAATGTAAAAAATAAGAAATTAATAAAAAAAATTTAAATGAAATTATAAGTAGAAATGTCAAAAATATTAAATAAAAAAAAAAGTAATAAATAAATTTAACTTTAACAAATTTCCATAATGTCCCTTGCTTAGATGATATATATTTAAAATATGGAACGGGGCTAGGAAATCCCTCAAAAAGTAAACTGTAACATTGAATTATAATTTATATATATATAATATATATTATATATATATAATATAAATGTATCATATATATTATATATATTATAGTTATATTTTTATAATATATTATATTATATATATATATATATCAATAGATATATATAAATACACTAGAGGCACTTGATAATATTAAGTGGTTTTAATAGTAATAGTATCGATATAGAGTCTAATATTATTATGAAATATCAATAATTAGTGCTCTATATATATAATATCGATATATTAATATATATATATATATATATTAATAGTAATATATATACATATATATATATACAGAAGATATATATATTTTTGAATATACATTATATATATATATTATTATTATTATTATTACAGTCAATGTGTATAGTGTGTGTGTGTGTTTGTGTTAAGTGCTAGTGTGTGTTTGATGCTCGTATATAATATAGGCCATAAATTTAATATATAATATATATATATAGATTATATATATATTTAATATAATATATATAATAGTATATATATTATTATATATATATATTATTTATATATAATATATATATATATATTATATATTTAATATATATAAATTAATATATAATGTTTGTGTGTGTTGTATGGTTTTGTGCTATACTGTGGTTATCAATATAAAATATAGCAGTACTGTAACCAATATAATATATATAATATATATATATCATATAATATTATTATATATATATAGTATAGTAATATATAATATATATATATATTAAATTATATATTATATAGTTAATATATATATATATATATTATATTATATATATATATATATATTAGCTACTATATATAGGGCCTAATGTGGAATGTGCCTGGGAGGCGGCATGCCTAATCTATATATTTTTAAGAACAAATATATATAATATTAGAAAAAAAATATAAATAATATATAAAAGATATTAATACTAAAAGAAAACATAAGAAAATTAATCTACGGGTTCTATAAAGAAATATAAGATCTCAAAAAAATTGAACGGTATTTTCCTTTGCCTCTCTAATTTCTCCACTGGCTTAAATCTTTTGATACAGCACATCGTCGCATACTCTCGAATAATAAAAAACATATTCCTCATAGTTCCACCTTGCTACAAGATAGAGGCAGGCTCGCTTGTCCTCTCGCTCTATTCAGTCTACTCTCCGCATTGTTGCGATAAATAAGTTTTTTTTTAATTTTCGTTTGTAACCATGTTTCGCTTGAAATTTTAAATATATATTATTTAAGTAATTTTGAGTTATTTAATATTAGATGGAAATGGAAGTTAGGGTTGATTATTTGCATTATCGCATGCGTTATTTTCAGTAAATTACATTACTTTATCTCTGTTGTTCATGTGAAACTCTCAGTTAAGAACGCTTATTAAAAAACATTTAACTGACAAGAAGTTGACGCAAATCGCCACGACTTCATGAGACAAGGCTTATAAGACTGTGCTGAACCTGTTTTCTGGTAAAACAAGTAAAATAGATATAATATCTTAATTTGATGATATAAGTGACTTATATATATATATACTTATGCTATATATATCATATATATTATATATATATATTTTTTAGTATATATATAATAGTGATATATTATATTATTATATATATATATACTTAAATTAACTGTATAGCAAGTTATTTTATTATCATTCTTATTATACTATTATTATTACTATATTAATATTTATTATATTTTTATATACTCATTATTTATTTATATTACTACTAATTATATAATATAATTACACTAATTTATTATATATAATATATATTATAATAAAATTGATCTCATATTATATATAATATATATATTTATATCATATATATTTTTTTATACTGATAATAGTATATCATATATATATATAGTTATATATATTATTACACGTGTTATATAATTGTAATCATATATAAATATATATATACTATATAAATATATATAATATATATATTTATATAAATTAAATATTCTAGGATAATAATAATATAATATTAGTATTAATATTATATTATATAATATTATTATATATATATATAGTATATGTTTCTAATTATTTTATAATATTAGATATTAATAATATAATAGTAGTATTTTTATTATATTATGAATGTAATTAATAATATATATTATAATCTTATTGCCTGACGCCAATGTGAGAAAAAACATCTAGCTCATTAAAGCTCAACTGTATATATGATATTATATACTATAGTCGATATATTATCATTAAAATGTGATAATATACATAATGTATATATATATAAATAATTTTCTATAAATATATATATAAAATATATCTATGTATAATAACAGTAATAATATATACTAATCATTACTTTGACTTTTACTATTAGTGATGTTATTTCCGTTCACTAGTCCATACTCTCGGTGTGGTGTGGTCGTATATGTGTGTGGCTGTCATCGTATATAGGCCTATATTATAGTCCATACTGTATATAGTATATATAGTATATATTATATATATATATATTATATATATATATAGTATATATATATATTATATATATAGACACTTAATTGTTAGTATATGATTATTATAGTATATATATATAGTATATGATATAATATATAATATATATTATATATATTTTATATATAATACAATGCTGTGTTGGTGTGTTTGTATGTGCGGTGTGTGTGTATCCTGTTGGTTCTGTATGTTTATCAATCACTTCTTTCCCTTTCAATAATAAGTATATATGGCCTAAGTCCTTTCTTCTTGCTGCAGTGTTTATTTTTTCCCACTCTCGTAAAACCTGCGTCTAAAGCTCGTAAGAGTATACGTGGGAGAGCAGGTGTCCTAAATTTCATTATCAGTCATTCAATACAAGGGGTAAAAATTATATTTAATATGCAGTGCACCGCTCTATCCATGCACTAAAAATTCATCGCGAAAATCTTGAAATACGTAGCAAAAAATTCGCGTGTGCTATGAACTTCTACCGAACTTATACGCGTATGAAACGTGAGTCGAGGGATAGAGAAAACGCCATCGATCGAGGCTCAGGGCATGGCAGGATCCCGGGCGGGCTACCGGTCCTCTTAGGCTTCCGGGTCCGGAATAAAAATCTAGCGCAGGGTCCCCTTAGATAAAAAATATACCCAGGATGTCCTAGAAAATAATAACAACATACCGAAGAATTAATACACAAGACATTCCATGATTGTAGCCCTAGAAATTCTCCGTACCTGCTTTGAAAAAGATGCCGCATCGTTCCCCTCCTTATGATTACTCCGTAATGCCTAAACCTGTAACCTATACCCCTCCCAAACTCTAAACCTTAAACCGTATTTTGGCCTAACCTAACCTAAACTAAATAAATAAAACGATCAGCGAAAAGAAACTGTTGCCTAACCTATAAACCTAACCTAACCTACCTAACCTAACCCTACCTAATCTTCAGTACATAGTAGGATATTTTTTATTTGATGTTGTGATTCGACCATTTCGACCTTTGCGTCCGGGACCAATGGGGTTTTTGTCCACCTGTTTGTGCTAGAAATTGAGATCTCGGAAGGTTTTGCTTCCAGAAGACAAGAAAATAACTGGGGAAGATATGTGGGTAGAATGGGCTATCTATGTGCATTTTACATATCCTTTGAATAAATTTAGCAAAAAGGAACTAATAGATCTCCAATGGAGATCAAATTAGGGTTTCTGCCATTGGCAGCTTGGAATTGTGTTTACCTGGTGTTAATAGAACACATAAATAGAGTTAGTATGTGAATGAGATACTAATTTTTCCTCCACGCGGAAATTAAGCGAATAATAGATCTATAAGATCGATAATGGTACTATACCTTCGTGGCGTATGAGATATACAGCCTTTGGAGCACGCTTGTATGAGTAAAATGTGAGACAACGGAACACTTGATATCAAATGAGAACGATAGAACGTGTTGAGGCAGTATGTAGGAGCAAACCCAAAGGAACTAAAAGTTTAGAGTACAGAGGTAAACTGTTAAAGAGAGCCGTAGGTTATATTATATGGTTAGATTAAAATGGATGTATAGTCCACAGGACTAGGTCAATGGTATTTGTTAAAAGACCCGAAAAGAGATATACTCATTTGCGTGGAGTGAATGGAAAATTCGAACAGGGGGGGAACACCCGAAAAGAGAACAAGTAGTATAATTAGTCACGTATGAAGAGGCCCGTCAGTGTTCAAATGGGAAAAAGTAAAAATGTGCTCGAATTTGACGCAAGCAGGAAGGTGGTAAGAGAGCCTAGAGACAGGTACATTCTTCAACGAAGAAGGGTCGCGAACGATCGTGGGTTAACCCAGTATGACGAATTTATTACGATAGGGTTTTTGTGGTTGGTAAAGCCCTAAAGGATGGATTTTTTGGGCCTCAAACCCGGGGTGACATAATGGGGTTATGGTTTGTACCTATGGGGTCATTCCCGTCTGATTGATAATGATTATAATGTATTATGATATATATATATATAATTTAATATATTATAATATATTATAGATTTAAGATGAAAATTTTAAAAATTATTATATAAAATATATTTTTTATTACTTATATTATTTATATATTATTAATAATATTAATATATACTATATATATATAAGATATATATAGAGACGAGAGAGAGGACGATGAGATAAGAGAAGAGAGAGAAGTGAGTATAAGTAGTAGAAGATTGAGAGTGAAAGATAGAGAGATCAGATAGGAGAGATACTGATAAGAGAGATAGGATAGATAGACGAGATTTTCAGATATAAGACTAGATTAAGACTAGATGAGAGATGAACGAGAGAGAGAGAGAGAGAGAGTAAGATGAGAGATAGAGAGACAGAAGATTAGGGAAAAATAAGATATAAGATAGAAAAAGATTAGGAGTACGGAGAGTAGAAGAGTGAAGTTGTAGCACGAGAGAGGGAGTGGAAGAGAGAGAACAGACAAAACAGGACCCGAGAGAAAGACATTAATATCTAAATCATTTCAAAAAGATACATTCTTGTTCTTCTCAACTCTCTTCACCTATGCCATCATTTCAGATTAAGGCACTTGTCTTCAAGACTCAGCGGTTGTAGGAAGGAGCTAATCTAACTTTCTTCGAAGCGTCTAGCCGCCTACCCAGAAAGTTCGATTTAAATTATTTATAGAGGAGAGGGTTCATATAACGCGATGAACTGGCCATTTATCCCGTTGCGGAGAAAATGTCTGCCACTCCAATAGGAATGAAATAAACTTTAATAAATATAATCTGACAAATTACTCTTTACTTGCAATTATTTCATTATCTTTGACTTGAATATTATTCGCACACCAGGACAAATTTATATATAATTTATATAATACACACAACCACACACACCATATGAATATTATTATATATATATATATATAATATATATATGTATCATATATTACTATTATTAATATATATATATATATATTATAATAACTATATAATAATATAATATTATAGTTATTAATATTAAATATATATATATATATTATCATAAATATATATATAATCATCGAATTTTATTAAACGACTTTACTTCAATTGGAAATGTAATTTAATTTTAGACGTTAAACTAAATCTCTGCAACAAACAAATAATCACACACGAACAACTACATCCCCACCCGCAATCACTGAGCATACGTCACTTACCAACATAAAAACCACACACCATACTCCGTAACAATTTTAGATAATGCAGCTCAGCGAGAGCAGGAAACCCGAGAATTAATCGTCAAAAGTTAGCCGTAAAACATTAAGCCAAAAAATACGAAAACCACAAGGCTGCGACACTTCTTTGTAATTCTCGAAATACCTTTTGAAGTTTGAATGAACACACACTAATTCACCTAATGTTTATTGGTTTAGTTGAGACAACAAGCGTAGAGACAAGTCATAAAAGCATCCAGCATCGAGAGAGTGAATTTTAGCTCAAGAAGAATCTCAGAAGTTCATCTAGCACCATTGTATTGATGCGTATTAAACCACCTACACAATTTACCCTAGTTGGTAAAGATCAGTCTAAATGCCTGTATAGAAGTGACTCTTATGAAGGCCTTTTATTTCTCGAGAAAATAGGTACTACAAATTATTTCTCGTCGCATCACACGCTATCTTAATCCATTGAAATGCTTTAGCCAGCAAGTCTTATTGTTATAAACCCTTTAATCTTCACTACATGATTAATATTATATATATACACATTAGTTAAATATATCTATTAATAATATATATTATATATTAATATCATTATATATAACTATATATATATTAAATAATACTATATATATCATACTATATGATGATTATATATATACGTATATATATATATAGATGACCTTTTCTGTTTTACGGAACTCCCTCAGTATATTGAATTTTTTTTTGTCTCTTTATTAAATTATTTTAGGAATATATGGTCCTAACAATTCAAATTAAGTCGGTAACGGGATATGATTCTAAAAATTATAAATATGACTACTTTTACGTTCATTACGACTCCGTCTCGTAGGTTTAATTTTTTTATTTTTTTTTTCTTAACTAAAGGAATAGCCAAGAGGTAAACCGCAAAAATGCAGGAGTTCAGGGTTCTCTCTCGGCCTTCCGGAAACAAATCAGCAGGCTAGGACTATTTCTCCCCCACTTCCTGGGAGTTTTAATTTTTCTTTTTTAACAATTTTTTAATAGCTTTTTTATACAGCTAGTTGTTTCAAAGTATGTAACATTGGTTTTTCTGTAAAAGTGTCGTACTTATCTTTTAGAGCGGAGCAAATATCGAATAGTGTGCGAGTGGTGATATTGATCTTTTTTACTATTTTTTTGTAATGAAGCTTATATACGCTGCATTCCAAATTTTGTGTAATTGGTATTCTATAAGTATTCGACATTTCCGAGAGTATTTTCGATTTTGACAACAATATTTATACAAAGAGTGTTGATTTTTTTAAATGCATATTTTAAATATTTCGCCAACTTTTTTGAATCATGTCGTTACCACTGAAATTCATTGTTGGAATCACTTACAAATAGTAGCAATATATAAAAATACAAAACTCCATAAAAACTCGAACTAACTGACCGGAGTCGTAAAAACGAGAATTCAGGCCCTATCATGGTACAGTATTATATAACTATACTATTCATATTATATAATAATTATCAATATACATAAATTACTATATTAGTAATATATATAATATTATATAATCTATATACCAAAAATAAATGTCAAATATTATACTAACTACATATTCAAATATATATATTATATATATACTACTACTATATTAGTTTATATACATTATATTAAATTATATATTATATGAATATACTATTATTCTAATAAGTATATATTTAGTATATCATGCTTCTATACGCTCCGATTAATACTGCCTCCAACTTAAGCTCAAGCCACATGTTTTTTTAAATCTTACGTAATCGAATAAAGTCTACAAAGTGTTCTCTCTATGGTGTCGTCCACTGTGGCGTTTTTCTTTTTTTCTTTTTTTTTTTTTTTTAACCAGTCCTCACCGTGTGTCGAGATGAAAACTTATAACCAAGATATAGAACACACTAATTGCAATTTATAATTACGTTAAGTAGTAGTTATGTTTAGACTTTTAGTAATAGGATTTAAAATACTAAGATGCCAGGTATAGTTAATTCAAAGTATGGTTTAGTCTCAGCTTTACATGACCTCCATTGAACTTTTTTTTTAACTGATATGTGTTAGATGAAATGAAGACCTGCTTTAATAATACAAGGTTTCAAATGTATCTTGAGGGCATTTTACTCTCCAATTTTATGAAATGTGTTCGCAATTTCACTGCAATCGAGCATTATTGACTCTTGTGAAGTGGGTAGGCGCAAAGTCTAACATCGTTCATATTCGATTATATTATATATAATATATATTACATACTATTATTAAATTATGTAATAATGAACTTATGATAAGTCATACTATACTCATATACACTATAATAAGTTGATAGTAGGCATATATTACACTTATATACTTAAATATGAGTGTGTATGG
>JABUQX010014401.1:0-37807 GCA_015478945.1 Trachelipus rathkii
GTTTTGTACTTTACGTTCAGTCAAGTTTACAGGTGTTTATCGTTTTCATTTATCATTGAAACACTTTTTCATGGGCGTGCCACCACTTCATAGGAGTGTGTCTCACGAGTTATGTTACAGCGGTGTATCACCGTACAGGATGTTTAAGTATGAAAATGTGTAAGAATATAATATTTATTTCATTAAGGTGGATGGGAATATGTTACGTTGGTGTCTACACCGCAGCGCAATAAAGCCGCACCTAAGCACTTGAAATGCCGAATGGGATGATATATTTTTATGGCTTCTGTGAAATGCACATAAAAGATGAGGTGCTCTCAGCATTACTTTGATATGGTTGTTCATTTCACGCAATGTACCCATAAACAACTAGAAGTCATCCGTAGACATCATGTGCCTACAAAAGCCGAAAAAACGTGTCAATATGAAATAATTAGGTTAAATATAATAGGCATATCCAATAGTATTTAAAAATTTTGATACAGCTAACAAAGGAATTAAATTAAAATACCTAATGCATACCCTTTTAGATTAAATTGATACCGTATGTACTATGTGCCTAACTAAATATGACCACTTGGGAATGTGTGTACAAACCCGGCAGCAGCTATACTTATGGAGGGTTATGTCGCCAACACCTGCCTGTGCAGCAAGTCAGTGAAAGCGTTTGGCTTCAGTGGTTTGTTTGAGTCAGAGCCATACATTTGGAACATGCCAAGTGACCAGTATCACAGGACGAAAAGCGTGACATGTTGAAGAGGTTTACATTACTGCAGAGAAACAGGGAGCAATGCCTAACCCAGAGCTAACCTGTTATTCCAACCGCCGAGCCACATGGCATTCCATAGTGTTTACAAACGGTTTCAAGGTATAGGGTAGATAGTTCAACCCCCTCATCACATACAGGACGGGGGTCATGTCCGTACATTCGACATCGAACTGGATGTTCTGCTATACACCTATGAAAATCATTACAGCAGGCTAGTTCAGTCTTGGGAATATCGAAGGAAACCATACATTGTGCATGGTGTGCATCGTGGAGACTAAAAAGGGCGGCTGGGATTCCTAGCTGTCGTGATTGCACCACCTACAATGTCATGTTCACTTATTGGAAAATATCTTATGGTCCGATGAATCTTGCTTTAGCAATAACAGTATGTATAACAGGTGGAATTTCAGACATTGGGCGGAAACAAACCCCCATATAACATTCACCAGCCATCACCAGGTCTCATACTCAGTTAACGTTTGGTGTGGTATACTCAATAGTAGGATTATCGGGCCTTAATTCTTTGAGGGAAATTTGACAGGACAGCGTTACCTCCATTTCCTGCAGACCATCCTTGTTGACTTCCTGAGTGATATACCTTTAAGAACACAACGAGGAATATATTACTAACATGATGGGTGCCCAGCACATAATGCAGCTACAGTGACGATCTACCTTGACAGAATCTTTCCGGGAAGATGGATCAGAAGATCTGGTCCATTTCCATGGCCTGCACATTCACCCGACTTAACACCACTGGACTACTTTCTGTGGGGGTATCTCAAACATACCATGTACGCTGGAGTTTAATTACCCAGTAACCTCGCCTGATGATCTTCGCCGTCGAATCACCAACGCATGTAGGGAATCAAGGCGTTACTGTCAATGGCATGCAATGAAACCTGGCGCCAGAGGGCTGCGGCATGTATTCGCGTGGATGGAGGCGTCTTCGAACAACATTTGTAAATACTGTATGTACAAGTTGAAACAACCTGACGTTCTCCCTTCTTGCATGCTGTGTATAAGATTCATAGGTATAAATCTGTTATGATACTATTAACAACATTATTACATTACATGTATCGCTGTCTTGAATACCATTGTTTTCTTCAACCTTTTCACATTCACATTTAAAACTATTGTTGGTAACATTGACTTGTTATGGGTACATTGAGTGGAAACGAAGAACTGTATCAAAAAATGTCGAGAGGAAGAGCCCACCTCATTTTTTATGTGCATTTCACAGAAGCCATAAAAAATGTATCATCCCATTCGACATTCTCATTTTTTGTGTGCGGTTTTCGTATTGCGTGTGTGCAGACACCTTTCGTAACATATCCCATCCTCTTTAATGAATTAAATAATCGTACTTATATTCTTACACATTTCATACTTAAACATCCCTTAACCCTTTCGACGCGACTTTTGCAGGATTAGTTTAGAAACTTGAACAAATGGTTTTCCTGGATCTTTTGATGAGTACATAAACATATGTTTTCCCCAAATTCGTGGTTTCATCCTATCATTAAAATTTTTGATGGGACATATATGTCCCACTAGCACTATAAAGTGGGACTAAAGTGTCCCGCTAGCACTGTTATGTGGGACAAAAGTGTCCCTTTGGTGTTATTTACTTCCCTATCAAAATATTTTGTGAATGAACTATTGGCAATTTTTACACTTACTTTTCATAAGAAGGTTCTAAAACAAAGTTCGCTCAAATTTTATTCAAATAAAAAAATTAATCCTCACAAAAAAATCTATAATAACTAGTATATAGATGAATATAATTTGGACATTTTGAAAATAAACCTAAACTTTATACTAGGACATTTTGAAAATAAACCTATACTTTATTTTTTATATATATATATATATATATATATATATATATATATATATATATATATATATATATATATATATATATATATATATATATATATATATATATATATATATATATATATATATGATATGGAATAAAGCAGTTTTTACATAAAGCAACCTGGCATTCACGGTAAATTGTCTTTGTCCTTTTTTCTATTTTTCTTTGGTCACATCTAGCACATCTCCTCCTCGTTTCTCCTTCTATTGGGAAATTGCTTCCAACATGCTTCATAAACTTACATTTTTTGAGGGTCTCCCAAAGCTTCTCTTTCTACTAATGTCTGCCTCAGATTTCCCTTTCTCAATAAGCTCTTCTCCTAAATCAATTAGTTATGTTGAAAATGGAGTTTTTTTTATAATGTATATCATTATAAATTACCCATGCATGTTTTTGAGAGCAGTTGAAATATAACTTTGACAGAAGCAATCTTGCTATATCCATTGACATTGCATTTTTGATAACAATATTATCTTCAGAGACCAATACAATTCCATTTTTGGCAGTCTGACATAACCCATTATAATTGAAATCCTCAAAATAATCATTATTTCTCCAACGCTAGTTGGAGAAACTGAAGTCTTTTTCTTCCCCATATAATTTTAACCGCTCATTTATTTGTACACTGTGAAATGAAAATTAACAAACTTCTAGGGAATAATTCAAAAATATATCCAAAACAGTTGATGACCTGTTGATATCAGCAAGTACAAACCCATTTATTTTGTTAGGAATTGTAAATTTTGGAACAAAAGATGAATTAACTTCAGACCACTCTGACTCATTTTCCAATACTGTAGAGTGCAGATGCTTCATCTTCAATATCACTGTCTTCATCTTCCTGTGAGCTCAACTCATTTTCAGATTCCCCTGATAAATAGTCGTCTGATGAAAACTTCATATTCTTCCAATAGTGATGAAATTTTGCTGTATCTTGCTGGTCTATTCTTATCAGTAATATATAGGCATAATATATATATATATATATATATATATATATATATATATATATATATATATATATATATATATATATATATATATATATATATATATATATATATATATATATATATATATATATATATATATATATATATATTTTTTGTGTATGTGTGTGTATTTATATATATATATATATATATATATATATACTGTGTGTGTTTATTGCTATTTTTACATGCCGAATTAAAAAAAAAATTACTGCAATGTTAATTTATACTGGGCGACAGGGACAATTATATCCCAGGAATAAACGCGGAAGGGACAATATAGTACCATGAAGTATTTTTTAGCTATATTCTAAAACATAACAATTATAAATTCTATTATATAACTCTTAAAACATTAAACACATGTTACACACATGATTTTAGTATATTCATAAAAAAACATTAAATAAAAAGCAGTTAAAAACTTACTTCAAGCATTACATTTGTTGACTTTTGTAGAAACAAGTACATTCTACCTGTAGTAGGTGCGATAATTTTTTTTCAAATATCGCTCAAATCGTACGTCTGGCACCGAACAGAACTCTAAATGTCGGTAAGCCTTATAATACTTTGTTTTTGGGTAATATTTGTCCCAAAATGAAATTTTATTTTCTTGTGGGACATATATGTCCCGAGAGCGTCGAAAGGGTTAAAGAACAAAATGAATTTGGAAATAGAAGAACCATTCAAAGCTTATTTTAATGAATATTCAGTCAGTATATATTAAAGATAAATATATATATGGCGGAGAGGAAGTACGCTGGGATCAACAAGTGTACCCGACAGTGAGGTACCTCTCTCCGCTCTTTCTTGGAGATATGAAGTTCGAAGAATTTTTGATTTCGGGAGTCAAAGTATAGGAGATTACGTCAATGTTAGGTTTGTGATGTTCAAAGATAGTGGTTTGAATGTCTAGTCAGCACAGCAACCACCTCACACCATCAGAGGTAATACGGAGCAGATTAGATTTTCTCCATAACGGGAGTTAGTCTTCAGGACTCCGCAGGCCTGCTGACTTGAATGACTATTCGAGGAGGATTGTGACGGTTGATAACATATACAAATGTTGATACTAAGCTAAGATTTAGAATGTAGAATTTATTTAGCTCTTTTCCCGGAGCTTTCTCGAAGGTTAACCCGATAGAGGTCTCGAAGATTAAGATTAATAATATCAATAAAGAATCAATATGAAGGATAGTGACACTCCATAAAAAAAGTTTTATCTTTACTAAAATCGCTCAGAATATATGGTGGGAGGTCTGACAAAAGTTAATAGTACACAGTCCTACCCCAACAATATATAAATAAAAGATTATGACTAAATAGAATCAGTTAATACACCTTGGAGAGCAAGTTAAAGGTTCCAATGTGTAAAATATGTACAAGAGCACAGACAGCTCTAGATCAGATACGAGAGTGGAAACCGACGCTTCCAAATATTGCTCATGCATAAAAATCAAGGGAATAAGAAATCCAGACTCAACAATTGTGAATAAATGATGACTTAACTGAATTTGACTGGAGAATGGTTCCAAGTGGTGAGTATGATTCAGGAGAATCACAACTATGCTGAAGTACTATTAAGGAGGAAAGAATCAGGCCGAACCCCAACGTTAGAATTGGCAGGGAGAAGGATCCAACGAACCACAACTCCGAAACAACTCCAAGAAGAAAGATTCAGGATGAATTCCAACTTCAAAATAGCACCGAGAAAAGATTCACTAAGGAATCTCACTCAAGAGTATCAGCTTAAAGGACGGATTCAGGATTGAATCCCTGGAACAGAAATCGGATTCAGGAATGAATCCCCAAAACAGAACCCTGTTAAATAACAGTAATTGGTATTTGGATTTTACTATTTATATCTGACAACTAAGGTACAACAATATAAATCTATGTAAGATAAGAAACCTACCCTGATATATCCACGAGGGGTTTCACAGATGGGAACAATAAGGATGTCAATGGCCTTCCAGCAAGCAACAAGATAGTAAACTGTAACAAAGTTTACTATCTTAATATCAATACAATATCCTTATTAAAATTATAATCATAAGCTTAAATAAGGTGGTAAATGATATCACTAACCTTGAAACCAGCTAAATAGGCTTTACAATTTCGTCAAGGTGTGATATTTGAGCACTATTCCGGATATAACCTCTGTGCTTCTGGCTATGCTTTTATTAGTTTTTTTACTTTTTAAAATATACAATTATTATCATAGCAAGAGATACTAAAAGAAAAGAAATACTGGTATAGTATCTATAAATGGTACAAGGGTTTTCTATAATTGAATTGATAATATGAATAAGATTGTATTATCACAGGCTGGATCAAAAATGGTTACAAACGTCCAGACTGTATTATAAAAACATTTCCCAAATAAACATTACCAAAATCAAACTAGCGAATTGCCAATTGACACCATGGATGCATGATCAATATCTCCCTTATATATATATATATATATATATATATATATATATATATATATATATATATATATATATATATATACCTTATATATATATATATATATATATATATATATATATATATATATATATATATATATATAAATTTTATATATATATATATATATATATATATATATATATATATAATATATATATATACTATATATATATATACTATATATATATATATATATATATATATATATATAGAATATATATTAATATATATATATATATATAAATATATATATATATATATATATATATATATATATATATATATATATATATATATATATATATATATATATATATATATATATATATATATATATATATATATATATATATATATATATATATATATATATATATATATATATATATATATATACTAAAAGAGATACTAGCTAAAGAAAGAAAGAAAAATACTGATATAGTATCCTATAAATGATGTACAAGGGTTTTCTATAATTGAATTGATAATATAAATAAGATTGTATTATCACAGGCTGGATCAAAAATGGTTACAAACATCCAGACTGTATTATAAAAACATTTCCCAATATAAACATTACCAAAATCAAACTAGCGAATTGCCAATTGACACCATGGATGCATGATCAATATCTCCCTTATATATATATATATATATATATATATATATATATATATATATATATATATATATATATATATATATATAATATATATATTCTTATATATTATATATATGTATATCTCTCTATATTTATATACTATATATATATATATATATATATATATATATATATATTGAGACGAATTCATCAATGTCTTATTCTCCTACCCCACAGATAATTAACAACTGAAGAAAACTCAACAAGAAAGTTAACCTCCTACTATAGAGAGGAGAGAAAGTAATAAAATAGTATTGATTCTCTACATTATTGAAGGACGCCGACGTATTTAAACACCAGGAACATTGCCTTTTTTTCCCTATAAAGGGTACTATAGATTGTTTTTATTGTTTTGTTTAAATAAAATAATTAAATAATTAAAAGCAGTAATAAAATAATAATTTTTATATTAGTAAAGTAATGTAGATTAAAAGTAAATAATAAAATGAAATTATTGAATTTGTGCTGATTTTTTGCAGTTAAAGTAAGAAGTTGAATTGATAAAAAGTTCTAAATTGCAAATTAAATTAAAATTAAATCAAACAAAGTAGATTTGAGTGTCAATGAATTCAGATATGTATGTATTTAAAGTAACGTAAAAAAGTATAACTATCTGAATTCTTTTATAAATTTAATAAACTGTAATTTCTGGTGAGATGAAGGAGATTTCTTGACAAGCTAAATTTTTGTTTTTTCATTCTCAGGTCCGGACTGTAGAAGCTTTCCTGAGTTGTTTGAAGCGAGCTGTTCCATCTTAAAAGCGGATACTGTCACAAATAAGAGAGTCCTCAGAGGGCCCACTCACTGCAAGACGATAATAGAAGACATCTCTAGCAATGTCAACGTCACCTAAGGTATTAAAAGCCTAAACCAAATTTTTTTACTTAATTAAAAGAGAATAAAGGATAAAGAAATTTTTCACCTAAGATAACCATTCGTCAAAAAGTAATTTTTCATAAACACCCAGAGTATTACCTGAAGTAGATTCACTTGCCAGTAGAAGCTAGTCAAAACTAAAGAGAGCTTGCATAACCACCATAATAGGAAGAATAAAAGTTAGTTCGTGTTACCAAAAATTTTACTCAGAGTAGAGTTTGAAATTTACTGTGATAGTCCCAAAGAACCCTTACAAACCAAATACATCCCAAGTAACTTGTGTACCTCTAAAAAGATTTCCTTATAAGAATAAAGTATTTTTTTTCATTATCAAAAAGGGAAGTTATTATAAATTACTTAGGGTAATAAAAATAAAATTTCCGTTAAATACAAAAATAAACTTTATAAGAATAATTATTCAACATATCTTTCTGTTACCTACAAATAAATAAAAATTAAAAAAAAAGAAATAATAATCATCAAATACTGTGAAATTAAACCTAATAAGTGCTAAAAATAAAATTGCTGTTAAAAATAAATACACTAAAATTATTACACATAAATTTCTTAAAGCAATAACATACTGTTCAACACAAATGGAATCCTTATAATTAAAATTTCTGTAATAGTAAATGACGATTATGTAAACAAAGTTTTTTCTTATAAAATAATATTAAAAATAAAATTGTTCTTGAATATAAAGGAAATAATTCTTTAAGGATAAAGAAAATTTTTTTCTATTTTTATCTATATTTGTTATATTATTTTTCATTATTTATTCGGATTTATTATACATATTCTTCATCTTTTTTTTTGCTTATTGATATAAATATGCGTATGTATACATACACATATTTATATACCTAATTCTCGAATTATTTATTATAATATTTTAATTACCTGCATTTTTTTTGGAAAAATATCTATTTATTTTTACAATTCTTAATATTTATTTAATAAAAGCCATTTAGAGGTATATTCTTTCTTTAACAAAGCAGCAGAGAGAGTAAAAGCTAAAAAGCTGTAAGTCATTGTTGAGATTGGTAAAGTTGTCATAACGATTGTAACAAAGAGGATTGGTGTAAGTATCCGCCCAATTGTTGCCGGAAGACTTTGAAAATATTGACGATACTTGGTGCATATTTTACTTGGCTTTGAGAACAAGTTGATCCAATCTTGTTATTTTAATAGGTAACCGATATAAATTGGAAATAGTTGCGGTTCAAGCAGATGAGCTTCAGTATAAAGTATTGGTAACGTAATTCCGCCAGAGAAAACGCTACGAAAAGAGTTCACGCTTCCACCAATACAAAAGATCTTCATAACATACCACCACAAATAGAGACGGTCTTCCTCCTTCGTTGAACAACATCAGTTCCAGAGAGGAAGCTTCTCTGAAGACGAGCTCGTCACCGAAATTGTACAGGTGAGGGTTTACTTCAATTGTGGTGGGTATCAAAAACCTACCACATAAAGTGGTAGCAGAGCGTAGTTGTTTTCTTTGAGGAATACGACTAGTTCTGCAGCTGAGTGTTGACAAAGTGTCACTCAGCCGCCACTGTCATCTGAATACAATGACCGACGGGATGAACGAATTATTAGGTGAAGGAAAGACAGAAGAAGGGCAAACACCGCCGAATGATTCCGTCTCAGTCCCAAATCAAGACAATATGCAGTCCGGTGTTGTAAATGTAACCCAAGAAAATCAAGGAGAGAATCGGAGTCCGACGGTAGTTACCGTTGATGCTCAGTTCTTTCAGTCGGTGTTGCAACAAAATACCCAGCTGATGGAAGAGATGACAGCCTTGATATCTGCAATGGAGGTGGATAAAAAACCAAAGAAAATGATTCCATTAGGAAAGTTCAGATTGGACACGGGTGAAACAATGGTCCAGTTTTTTGACCGATATGAGCAGTTCTGTGCTGTTCAGTATCCTGGATCAGCGGACGGAATGGTAGCCTTACTGGGAAGCCACCTCCAAGGTTCGGCCTTAGAGGCTTATAACATACCGTCAAATGAGGCAAAAGGGTTCACAAGGTGGAAAAGGGTTCACCTTGGAAATTTTTTTTTGAATAGATATAAAATGGTAATTATTTAAAATATACATATTTTAAAATATTACCAGTATTTTTCAAACATTTAATTTGAATATATTTATAAATTTAACTTTAATATGTGACATTTAGAACTCAAAAAAAATTTTTACATTTTCAGATACATTTTTTAGGAAATTTCAATTTTTTTTTCTAAGATTCTAATTTTTATTTTCCGAATATTTTACAATAATTTGGCTTTAAAAACTGCAAAATATTATAACTAAGGTATATATTTTATATAATGATTTTAATATTTAGATTAGCACATTCTTTAAAAAACAATTTTTTTAAACAGGGGCAAAAGGGTTCACATGTAGGGTGAAAAGGGTTCACATATTAAAAATGTATTTTTTTGTATTTAAATAGTTTATTTCAATTGCTTTTGAGTTTTAAATTAAATAAAAATGTGAAACAAAAAAATTAGTCTTTATTCATTTCTGTTACAGATGGTCCAAAACACTACAACATGAATTACTTAAAGGGACATTTTATTTCAAAACAAGACTTAAAGGGTTAATTGTTCTCAAATGTCTAACTTGAATTAGAGCTTATAAGGTATTAGCAAACAATTTTCTTACAGGAGAAGTCAGCTGGCTCTCAAAAAAAATTCTCTTTCAACCTTTTCTTTAAAAGTCTCAAAATAAGTTATATTTGTAAGGAAAATTTTCTTATTTTTTTATATTTTTACCATAGTATTGTTATGAAGTTAAGGTTTTATTCTTATCATTTAAATTCTTCCTCTATTTGAGCACAAAATGGAAATCTTTTAGAAGTTATAATTTTTTATATTTTTTTAAAACTCATAAAATGGTGAACCCTTTTCCCCAGATATGAACTCCTTTTGCCCCAATTCAGCCTTGATATCTGCAATGGAGGTGGATAAGAAACCAAAGAAAATGATTCCATTAGGAAAGTTCAGATTGGACACAGGTGAAACAATGGTCCAGTTTTTTGACCGATATGAGCAGTTCTGTGCTGTTCAGTATCCTGGATCAACGGAAGGAATGGTAGCCTTACTGGGAAGCCACCTTCAAGGTTCGGCCTTAGAGGCTTATAACATAGTTGCTGCAACGTCAGCTGAATATCAATTCGTAAAATCCCAACTTTTGCAGTGGTTTCGCGAACAATTAAAGAAGAAAACTAACACCGAAACAGCTGAATTTACGAAAGCAGAAATGAAAGAGGAAGAAGATGTGCCGCTGTTTGCTTTGAGATTGTTGGGATTGGCGCAAAGAGCCTTTCCAGGAAATGAGGTAAAAAAAATGCCCATGGTACGAGAAAAATTATTAGATAGTGTCCCGGAAGTGGTAAAGACCAGAGTGGAAGATGCCTTAATGGGAGTAGAGGTTACTCAGGGTTCAGTAATTCCTTGGGAGAAATTAGTTATTATGGTAGATAAGGTATATAGGGGAAATAAGAAGAAAGAAAATCCGAATGTTGAAGTAGTCGATTTGACCCGATCGTTACAAATGTCCACCATCCCCACACAACATCAAATGGCGCTCCCAAGATATAATAACCAAGAAGGATTATGCTGCTGCCAACAATCGCAAACTCAAACCCAGTTTAGAGCTGTAACTTCTCAGGGAAACAACCACAACGCTGCTCAAAATGCAGCCCCGATAACATCAAGTAATTACAGACCACAGCGATATGAATCCTCCAATCAAATCCCAACAAGAGAATTCCGAAATGGTCAAAGAAATTATCAGCAGAGAAACCAAAATGGCTCATCAATTCCAACCTGCAACCATTGCAAGAAGAGAGGTCATAACATGAGTGCTTGTTGGAATCGGCCACAGTGTATGTATTGTGGTAAGCGAGGCCATGTTATAGATGAGTGTTACCTGGAACAGAACCGTTGCTTAAAATGTAAAGAGGTAGGACACTTGGTAGGGGATTGTCCCAATGGCCGAAACCAAAATGGCCAAAATCAAACAGTAGCACCATCACGAATATCGTGTCCATTTTGTCAGAACGAACATCTTGGTAAAGATTGCCCACAAAGATCGGGAAACGAGCGGGCTCTGGCATGGAAGACCTCGTGCCAGAAGCCGCAACAACAGCAGAAGTAACAGATGAATATGAGGGGGGAGCTTGGGGAATTGATGTTGAGGAGGATGATCTGGGAGAGTCGCAGGAGATTCCTTGCAAAATTTTTCATCAATCAACATCGGTTCAGGTGCCCACAATTAACATCTTTGAAAACCCACCAGGGCAAGATCAGTTGCAACAAGTATCTGTTTTGATTGCAGTTGGGGATAATGAAGATCCACCAAAGAATACATATGAACTAAAATCAATAGAGATAACACATCAGAGAGATGACGAACCAACAGTAGTAAAAGAAAACAGTAAAGAAAAAGAAAGGAAGGATGAGTGCTCCGAGAACATCATCCACTATCATATAATAAGAGCTCCGGAAAAGACCTTAATTTTGCAAGTTACAATAGTGGATCAACCACCTATGGAGCCTCTTACCGCATTTGTAGATACTGGGGCAGAAGTGAGCCTAATATCGGCCAGCTGTTTCCATCTCTTAGATAAAAAGAAGAGTCCAATCTTGCCCACAGCATTTAGAGGTGTTACTGGAATCGGAAGTGTCGTTTTCCGGTTCTGGGGAAATCATATTAGCATTGCGATATATCCACCAACTATGTCCTAAACCTGGTCGTTTTGTTGTTCGTCCCAATCAGTTGTCCGAAATACGATTGGTTTGATATTCTGGACATTCTCAACAAGAACATCTTTTACCTGATCTGTACCATAAAGAATTAGTCATAAGACGCGGGATTATGTGCAGAAGTACAGTGGATATGAACAAGTTTTACCTATAAAGAAGAAACTTGTGCCTATGGTAGAAAGCATAAGTATCGCACTCTTGAGAGTGTATATAGTAGAATTGAAAGGAAAGGACGATTCAATAAAACAACCCGTTCTGTGGAGGCTTGGCGGGAATTGACAAAAATATCGGATTGGAACCTCCCCTATGACTTTTACAGCATTAAGCCTTAAATTATTACAAAAACGAATGTGAGCGGACAAGAGATTGAAAAAGGAACAAATTGTAGCGACAAATAGAAGAGTATTACTGTGGACCGAATCCACTGTTGAATGTGTCGAATTGACTGAGCAAAATTCTAATGAATATTCCGAGTGGAATCCTGAAAATTTAACCAGTGCTTTTAGATTGGATGAGGCAGATTTGACATCGGATCAAAGAAAACTGGTAATTGAATTGATGATGCGGTATCCCTCTGTCTCGAGTTTGGGAGATTCTGATGTGGGCTGCACAAATGTTATCAAGCATAAGATTGAGACCCTGACTGAAGACCCAGTGCAAGTGCCAGTCAGAAGGCTACAAGGCCCCATGCTCAGAGAAATCGAGGCAGATTGTAGGAAATTGGAAAATGAAGGAATTATCCAGCGGAGCAAGTCCCCATACTCAGCCCCAGTGGTACCTATTAGAAAGAAAGATGGTTCAATCAGATTGTGCATCGACTACCGGGAATTGAATAAGATCACAAAGGGAGATAGTTTTCCTATCCCAAATCTGATTGATATGTTGTTTAGTCTAAGGGCATGGAATATTTTCACCCACAATAGACTTAATTAAGGTATTATTCCATGTGGAAATGGAAGCAACCGCATCGAAAAAAACGGCTTCACCAACTCCATTTCCCATTGGAATTTTTACGCATTGCGTTTGGAGTAAAGAACGGCCCTGCCACATTCCAACGAGGGATGAGATATGCTCTGGCGCATATACCATGGAATGAGTGCATGGTGTATCTGGATGATGTCCTTATTATTAGTGAAACGTTTGAGAAGCATCTCGAAATTTTGGAAAAAGTACTAGCAGCATTTGAAGAAACTGGGTTCAAAATAAAACCAGCTAAAACTTTCCTTCTAAGAAAAGAAGTTCAATATTTGGGTCATAGAGTATCTGAACACGGTATGATCCCCTTAGAAAACAACTTGCAAGGCATAATGCAGTTTCCAGTACCAACCACTTCGTAAATTGCCACAGTTTCTGGGCATGGTAAATTTCTATAGGCGTCACATCGCTCATTGCTCAGAAATAGCCAAACCACTTTTTGAACTGTTGAGTAGTAAGACTCTAAAATGGACAGAATCGTGTCAGGGCGCCTTTGAGGCATTGAAAGAAGCATTAACATCGCCACAGATCCTGTCGTATCCAGATAGATCAGAAAAAGCAAACCCGTTACTATTGTATGTGGACGCCTCAGATATCGGGGCAGGAGCGTGTCTTTCCCAGATCCAAACCGGGGAAGAACGTCCTATAGCATTCATCTCCACAACGTTTAACAAAGCCGAACAACGCTATAGTACAACTGAAAAGGAAGTTGCTGCAATACGATGGGCTGTGAAGGCATTAAAACCTTTTCTTTATGGAATAAGAGTAGCAATTTACACTGATCATCAGCCACTTTTATATTTGTATAGCATGCCGTTAGTAAACGCACGTGTAGCTCGCACGCTTGAAGAGATAAATGACATAGATTACGAGTTACGGTATATACCCGGAAAAGAAAATATTGTGGCTGATGCTTTATCTCGATCACCGACAGGTGAAACATCTGATGAACAGGAGGTCTATCCGGTTAATACCCTTCCCGGCGGGTTTTCTGAAGTTAAAATTCCTGGAGGAGGTGATTCCCTGTTCCAAGCTTGCTCAATTGCTTTGTATGGTTCGATTGAACATCATATAAAAATAAGACTAGAAGTAGTTAAAGAATTGTTGGAAAATAAGGGTGAGTATGGATTACCAGCTGGAAGAGATGCTAGACAAGTAACTAAGCAATTACATCTTATGAGACAATTGGGTCAGTTTCCCATGACACAGGCGATAATGGCCTTTGCAAAGTTGCACCATTTGCAGGTTTGGGTATATTATGGGGACTCGAAGCCGTTGAAGTTCGGAAAGGATACCGACAAGAATATTTGTCATATTTTGTGTTGTGGTGGAGTGCACTATAAATCTTTTGGTGCCCCAGCAAATGCAAATAAATAAAGACTACGAAACAGCCAGTGCTAACTTGGTAACCCCTGAAGTATTCCCGGAGTGGACATTGTTGGATGAATCGATGGAAGAAAAGGGAGCTTCTGAAGAAGATCCACCGACTATTATGGAAAACGCTACCAATAATCCCCAAAACACCGGTGGGGAGGTAGAAAAAGATATGGGTTATCCTCGAATACATCAAATAGTAATAGATCAGGATAATATCATCGATCCCTTAGAAATTGACCATGATAACCTTGACGAGTTACAGAAAACAGATTATTTATTAAGACGCTTAAAAAGAGCAATATTACAAAAATTGCCCTTCAATGGGCCACTGAAACCATTTGCACGTGTAAGTAAATATATATATTTAAGGAATGGTCGGCTGTATAGAGAGTTTTCCACAGGGGAGTTTGCACTGATTGTCCCACACTATTATTTGACTGAAGTGGCCATAAAAACGCATTGGATGTTCGCCCACATAGGAAAACACAAGTTACATTCTCTGCTAATAAATTGGATATGGCATCCTAAAATAACAACCATCTGTAATGATATCGCCACCACCTGTTATAAGTGTCAAGCATGTAAGATCTCTAATATCCTGTACGTTCCACCCACACTAAAAATAATTACTTCAAGACCTTTTGAATTGGTGGCGATGGACCTAATACAATTCCCTTGTTCAACTCAAGGGAATAATTATGCCTTAGTGATGGTGGATCACTATACAAAGTGGGTGTCTGCTGTTCCTTTGAAGAATAAACAAAGTATTAACGTGGCAAACGCATTCCAACATCGAATATTGCCATTTCTTCAAAAGTTACCAGAACGTTTGCTAACAGATAACGGCAGAGAATTTATAGGGCCAGAATTTGAAGATCTTTTAAAACGGCAACAGATTAAACATGTACTGACTACTCCTTATACACCATCCTCCAATGGAGCTGTCGAGCGGGTAAATCGCACCATTAGTCAGTACCTTAGAATGTCCATAAAGAAGTCAAATAAATGGGATGAAGAGTTATCACAGGTTTTACTAATTTACAATCACACAACTCATTCAGAAACCTAATATAACTCCCTGTGAAAAATACTAAAGAGGCGCAGAATTACACACAGTCTTCCTTACCCTGTTGAGAAGAACTTGGCATAGTCACAGAGATTTGTACTTATGAATTACATCAGATGTGGCTTAAAATTCATCTTCCCGAAAATCTGACGACAAAAAATCCATCCGAGGATAATAGTGGCCCGTAGAAATAATCAAGTGAATGATAACAAGTCACCTATGTAATAAATCCTCAGAGGACCGGAAAACAATATCGAGCTCACCATCGCAGTTAAGGATAGGAAATCCCCCTGATTATTGATGAATAACCGACATTCCAAAGATATGCTAAATGAAATTCAAGACCAATGTTGGGTACATGGAAGATAAGTTGAGGAAATTTTTGAAAACGAAGAGAAGTGGAAGAACATTCAGCTGAACATGATGACATAAGATTTTGATTATGGATGATTGACGATGATGATGAGACTCATTTGTAGATTTACTATGATGAGGCAAATATTACCCCATTAAAGGAGGAAAAATTTGTGGAGCTGTTAAAAGAACAGGAAAAGATAAATTTAGGGTTAGAAAATATTAGATAAGGAAATAGGAAGTAAGCAGTTAGAAATAGATAGTAAGATAGGATCAGAAAAAATAGTTCCTCAGAAGAGAAGGAAATTAATGAATATTACCTGGACAACCTCTGATTTGATTAGAGGCGGCCGAATTCCGATTGGGAGTATGCAGCCTCCCCAGAAAATTGCAGAATCTTACCCCCACTGCAAAACCTTTGAGAAGCGCATCAAGCGTATTCAACTCCAAGAGTGGAATAACCACTAATCGAAGAAAGCCGAAGAAAGCATATTAGACATGAACAAATGAGAAGATCAACAAGCTTCCTGATGAGTTATCCTTGAGGTTTTGAAAGCGTAGATAGATTAGTAATCGAACGGCTGACGGAGCTTACGTCGAAAAGAGATAGCAATACTCGTCCTTATACACGGTCGCGCGGGCCGTGTCAGGACTTACCAATAGTTTTTCCTTTTATGATAGAGCGGAGAGCGCGAAATAAAAACAAAAGTAAAAAAAAAAAAAAAAAATGCAGTCAATAATTATTAATGATAAATAATAAAGATAATTTTAAATATATTTATTAAAGAAATTTATAAAAGTTAAAAGGAAATTGGAAGCTAATGATCGTATTTTTTTATTTTTTTACAGATTCTGGTGCTAGGACACTCATGGGTGGAAGATCTAAAGAGGGCATACACCCCGGAATTACTCCCAGGAGCGGAAGTGACATTTGAAGCATATCCGGGGAAGGGTCTAGATTTTTTTTCTAATCTACTAGATCATATAGTAAAACCCCACTACACCCACATGATGATCTTTACGATCATCCCCGAAGCCTATCAACAAATTTATCTACGAGACCCAGATTCGCATGAAGGACCTGGGCGTTACTGGATCACAGTAGCTAACTTCAATTATGAAAATGACCGATTCGCTAGGCGATTTACGCGCTTCTCTGAGAAGTGCGCAAGGATCAACCCTCGTATGGAGGTGATCCTAATGATACCCCCGTTCCTAGATCTAGTTGAGTATAATCGCCAGCTAGTACAAAAATACCCACCTGGTGTGCAAGATCACTACAACAGCGCTCCCGAATATTCCGATTATATTCTGAATCGACAGGCGACCCAGATGCACTCCCATATCAGACAGTTGCGAACCGCAGAAATCAATTGGCATAAGAAGAACTCCTATCCAGTAATATATGCCATTATGGATATGGGAGGTGGTACAAAAGGCAGAAATAGGGATTTCTTAGAAGGAAAGGTCCATACTTTGGGAGAAATAACTTTTCTCCGAGATGGGTTGCATCCGACCCGGGCTTTAAGCAGGAAGTTATTCCGCAAAATGAAATCGTCCGGGGTCTTTGGGGAGGAGATGAAAAGAGCAATAGTTCCCGCGGAAACAGAGGAACGGGAACCACCCGTTGTCTCAGAGACAACGGTTCCAGCAAATGAAAGTATTAGCGACATACGGGCGCCTTTGGAGGACATGGTAATCCTCAGTGAAGTGAGTGGGGAAATTAGTAGAGAGACCCAAGGAAACATAAGTTTATCCTTGCCACTCGTGACTACAGCAGCGACCTCTCAAGTGGCCACGACTTCTACGACTGTGTCAGGCCCAGCAACCCCAGAGGCGGAAATGATAACTTCCACTCCCCGTCCTCAACGACATTCCCCAATACGTTTCGGGGACATTGATCCGCACACTCTGAGTGTGACCACAGATGTGCTAGTGGAGCGGCCAAGTCGGTCAGTTGTTCGTAGGAGGGTACGACCCACTCCGTATCAAAGACCAGGGAGTGACCAACCACAACGTCTGACTACCGAGGTACCGGAACAGTCTGTCGCAGCCTTGAGAGTACCCCGGGAGGCTTCTGTTGTTTCTGTGGTGGGAAATGCACAAACTGAGTTGGAACGGAGGGTGCAGGATTTCCTGATTCATACTCAGGGATTCTTATCAGCGTTTGGCGAAACTCTAACAATAGACGAATTAAAAAGGCGAATAAATCAAATATTCGGCCTTTAAAGTCAAATTTATTATATTGATTTTTATTAAAGAAAGAAAAGTTTTATTTATGTTTTTATGAAGAAAGTTTAACCGAAGAAACTTTAGTTATTATTTTGTTTTGAGAGAATTTTTTGTTTGATTTTTTTTAGGAAGTATAAAGAAAACGATGATTTTGTTGATCCTACAAAGAAATTTATTTTTGATTTATGGTAGAAAGTTTATGAAAAAAAAAAAAAGAAATGTTTTGTTGATATTTTTGATTGTTATTTGAAACATAATAAAAGGGGATTATCTCAGGGATAACCTCCCGGCTGATTAATACAAGAAAAAGGTAGCCCCAGTGTCCAATGTGCGTCAATACTGGAATTGACGGGTGGGGAGGAATGAGACGAATTCATCAATGTCTTATTCTCCTACCCCACAGATAATTAACAACTGAAGAAAACTCAACAAGAAAGTTAACCTCCTACTATAGAGAGGAGAGAAAGTAATAAAATAGTATTGATTCTCTACATTATTGAAGGACGCCGACGTATTTAAACACCAGGAACATTGCCTTTTTTTTTCCCTATAAAGGGTATTATAGATTGTTTTATTGTTTTGTTTAAATAAAATAATTAAATAATTAAAAGCAGTAATAAAATAATAATTTTTATATTAGTAAAGTAATGTAGATTAAAAGTAAATAATAAAATGAAATTATTGAATTTGTGCTGATTTTTTGCAGTTAAAGTAAGAAGTTGAATTGATAAAAAGTTCTAAATTGCAAATTAAATTAAAATTAAATCGAACAAAGTAGATTTGAGTGTCAATGAATTCAGATATGTAGGTAATTAAAGTAACGTAAAAGAGTATAACTATCTGAATTCTTTTATAATTTTAATAAACTGTAATTTCTGGTGAGATGAAGGAGATTTCTTGACAAGCTAAATTTTTGTTTTTTCATTCTCAGGTCCGGACTGTAGAAGCTTTCCTGAGTTGTTTGAAGCGAGCTGTTCCATCTTAAAAGCGGATACTGTCACAAATAAGAGAGTCCTCAGAGGGCCCACTCACTGCAAGACGATAATAGAAGACATCTCTAGCAATGTCAACGTCACCTAAGGTATTAAAAGCCTAAACCAAATTTTTTTACTTAATTAAAAGAGAATAAAGGATAAAGAAATTTTTCACCTAAGATAACCATTCGTCAAAAAGTAATTTTTCATAAACACCCAGAGTATTACCTGAAGTAGATTCACTTGCCAGTAGAAGCTAGTCAAAACTAAAGAGAGCTTGCATAACCACCATAATAGGAAGAATAAAAGTTAGTTCGTGTTACCAAAAATTTTACTCAGAGTAGAGTTTGAAATTTACTGTGATAGTCCCAAAGAACCCTTACAAACCAAATACATCCCAAGTAACTTGTGTACCTCTAAAAAGATTTCCTTATAAGAATAAAGTATTTTTTTTCATTATCAAAAAGGGAAGTTATTATAACTTACTTTGGTTGCTAATCATCCAGCAATTTATAGCAATTAATAGTTTATTTAATAAGAATAATTATCAAGACAATTTATGTTACCTACAATAATAAAAATTAAAAAAAAGAAAATAATAATCATCAAATACTGTGAAATTAAACCTTAAAATTAAAAATTAAAAATTGCTGTTAAAAATAAATACACTAAAATAATACACATAAAATTCTTAAGCAAAACATACTGTTCAACACCAAATGAATCCTTATAATTTAAAATTTTCTGTAATAGTTAATGACGATATGGTAAAACAAGAGTTTTTCTTATAAAATTAATGATTAAAAATAAATTGTTCTTGAATATAAAGGAAATAATTCTTTAAGGATAAAGAAAATTTTGGTTGAGGTTTTAGTATTTGTTTATATTATTTTCATTTCATTTACAATGTTTATACATCTTCATATTTTTTTTCTCTTATGGATATAAATATGCGTATGTATACATACAACATATTTATATACCTTAATTCTCCGAATATTTATTATAATATTTTAATTAACTGCAATTTTTTTTTGGAAAAATATCTATTTATTTTTCTTTATTCTTAATATTTATTTAATAAAAGCCATTTAGAGGTATATTCTTTCTTTAACAAAAGCAGCAGAGAGAGTAAAAGCTAAAAAGCTGTAAGTCATTGTTGAGATTGGTAAAAGTTGTCATAACGATTGTAACAAAGAGGATTGGTGTAAGTATCCGCCCAATTGTTGCCGGAAGACTTTGAAAATATTGACGATACTTGGTGCATATTTTACTTGGCTTTGAGAACAAGTTGATCCAATCTTGTTATTTTAATAGGTAACCGATATAAATTGGAAATAGTTGCGGTTCAAGCAGATGAGCTTCAGTATAAAAGTATTAGTAACGTAATTCCGCCAGAGAAAACGCTACGAAAAAGAGTCCCACGCTGTCCCCAATACAAAAGATCTCGATAACATACTCAACCACAAATAGAAAGGGGGGGGGGGACGGTCTTCCTCCTGTTTTTGAAGCAACACTCAGTTCCAGAGAGGAGCCTCTCTGAAGAGAGCTCGTCCACGAGACTTGTACAGGTGAGTTTACTGCAACCTGTGTGGGTATCAAAAACCACCACCAATAGTATATATAATATATATATATAATAAATAATATATATATATATATATATAATATACTATAATATCATATATAGTATATATATATATATATACCGTTAAAAACGGCAATTCGGTCCAAATCAGGGTACTCAAAGTGCTAAAGTTTAATGGAGACCTTTTATTTTTTTTTTTTTTCAATTTATTTTTTTTTTATATGTTAATATTTATACCTTTAGAGTAGAATTAGTATAAATGTATTTGTATAATCAAGATATATTGATATCGGTTAGAAGCACGATAAGTAACGTGAGCTGAATTGCCCCACGCATCTTTGCGAGGGCGCGGCAATTCGCGGATCCATCTTCAATTTTCACATCCCTTAGAATCCTCATTAAAGTTATTTTATAAACTATGATAAGTCAGTTTTCAGTTTTAAACATAATGTATTACAATATTATTTTAAGAAATTTGGTTTGAAAACGTAATAAAAATGTTCGATGTTTGCGTTCGTTTTGTCAAACTGCAAAATCGTAAAAAAGAGGCTCGCCTAACGTAAGAAATTCCTTAATTCTGATCTAAGGTCTGCTATTCTTTTTATTCTGTATTATACAAAATTAAGGAAATTTCTTTACGTTTGGTGAGCTTTTTTTTACGATTTTGCGATGTCTTGACAAAAAATGAAAGCAAAACGCTGTGTGACAAAAATGAAACGCAAGCTAAGGATTAAATAGTCTCTTTTACCCAAAACACTAATGTATTACAATAATTATCTATTAAGAAATTGCGTTTGAACCCACTCAAAAAAGTATCGAGTTTGCGTCGTTTTTGATCAAACGCAAAATCGAAAATAAAAAAATGCACCAAACGTAAGGGCAAATTTCTACCTTGTAATGTGTCTTTGTTGTTGAATGTGATTAATCAATACATTACACAGAATCTAACGAAATCCTCTTTACGATTTGAGCTGAGCGTTTTTTTAACGATTTGCGCTGTTTGACAAACACGACTGTAATACGTAAATCTAATTACGGTAACGGTTGCAATATCTTTTTTATGTATATTACACCAGAATTAAAGGAAAATTCTTTACATTTCGCGTGAGCGTTTCTTTTACGATTTTGCGCTTTTGACAAAAACGAACGCACACGCTGTTTGACAAAAAACGAATGCCAAACTGCAAAGCGTTTTAGCATTATTACGTTGTAAAACCAATGCCAAGAACGAAAACGGCTTAAGGTCTGCGCAACGCATCATCATCAAAGTATTCCCTTTGTTATACCCTGCGTGGTACTTTTGCATAAGTGGAACCATCTGCTGAAAAAAAATTGTACAAGGTTGAAATGCCTATGTGAGAAAAAACTTTACCTACCTATCTTGCTGTAAAAGTGTAAAAAATTATTTTGAAAATTTAATATTTCGGACATCTTTTTGTAAAGAGTATTAAAAAATTTAATTTAATGAAGATTTCAATGTTGACCGAATTGCCCCACGCAAATTTTTAAATCCTGGACCGAGATTGCCCCATGTTACAATTTTAAAATAAAACATATTTATCTCTTGCTGAATACTCAAACGAGTTGCATTAAGGTTTATGAACTATTTTTAAACTATATCTTAGTACCAACAATAATGTAAAACAAGTACTACATTATTTTGACCGTCATGATTCTTAGCAATAAGCCTAAAATTTTCCCGATTTTATAGTGCTCAGGAAAAAAAAAAATCACAAAAATTAATGGACTTAAATGTAAAGGTTCATTAAAAAATTAATACCTAAGACAAAAAACCACATTATTTTACATCTTTAAAGATATATTTACATCGTAAGGCATTTAGAACCACTGTGACAAACCCGAATCTGCCCCCATGTGGTCCGAATTACACCATTTTACGGTATATATCTAATACCAAGACAACAATAAATATATAAAATAAATAGATTATATAAATACATATATATATATATATATAATACAATCATATATTATTACCCTATCTATCATATACTAATCACAATACACACCATAATACCGGGGATATATATAAGCACAAGACCTCCACCATCATCAAATCATATATTCAAAATATGTAATATATATATAACTTATAACTAATATAATAATAATACTTAATAAAATAAATCATAATATAGGCAATCTAATAAATATAATATACATACAGTAATATAATAGTAATATATAGGCCTATATATACATATCGATATATTGATTTTGGACTTAGAATTTTTTCAGAAAATATGTGGAATCCTGTGCTATACCTTTACCATATAGCTCCTGGTATATAGGCTATATAAAACAGACTTCCGGATATCCAGCCGGATATCCGGTATCCAGCTAATTCACTATCTGGCCCATCCCTATTCTTAATGTCTTTATATATATATATTATCAAAAAAATTTCTTTCACTTTTTTGACTGAAGCAGCTCTTTTCGCCACCGGCCTATTAATTAGTTTTTTGGAACTAATCTTTAATCAAAAACATTAAATTTATATTTACCTTAAATGTTCTGGTTACTGATGTAGAATTAATTACTTTCCTGATTAGCTTCACGGAGGCACCTCCTTGTCCTTGGCGATGATTTAAGAACGTTTACGAACATTTAAGTACTTTTATTAACCAATGAGACTTTTTAATTGTTATTAAAGGCAGACAGGAGAATTCAACTTTGAAAATGCTTCTTTTCAATATTAAGAACAACTTTATTCTTTAGAGTAACTTAAAATAATTAACTTTACTAATGACAGTTATAAAGTTTAATTTACAGGTTTTCTTAGCCATGATCGTATAAACATTAAATATAATAAGTTGCACAATACTGCATACAAACTTATTAGTTAAAATGAACCACAACTTATTGTACTGTTAAGGAACACTAAATATTAGACGTGTTCACAGTGTAATTACTGACGGAATACTAATGAATATTCAATATTGTTTTTCCTTACTGGCCGCTATCTAGTTACGTCACCAGTGGCGGAGGAATTTTACTGTAATATTTAAGTCTTTATTGATGACTCATTTTACTATTATTTAATACTGTGGGCACAAAATTTTCAATGACGTCATATTTTGACCATTTTATAATAAATTTTTCATACATTCCGGGCAGAGGATTGCTTCATAAATTAGAAGCAAATACAATACCTTTCATTTTTACTTTACTTTTAAATTAACTGTGTGCTTGCGCTTCCTTCTAAATTTTAAAAGATATATTTTTTTTTACTTTTCTTTTTTATTTAAAAACAACCTTAATTCTAACTAAAATTACCCTAACACCCTAAATCTAACTTAAAATTACCGTAATTCTAAATTTTACTTTATTATTACTAGAGGTCTGCAAGGTTATCTCTCATAAACTGCCTTTGTTTAAGGGCAGCTTTTCTCTGAGGTCTTATTAATGTAGAATTGGCATTATTAATTATTAATATTTTATATTAAAGAACCAGGTCTGTTGCTGTTGTCATCAGTGGACAGGTTTACGATTTAGTAACAAACCCTCCTGTATTTAATTCGAGGGGGTAAAGGTTACTGATGGAATGTAACCCTACTTCACCAGAACCGGTTTTTAATTTCACTGATCTGATGTTATTATCATGACCTATTATTACATCCAACACTCTGCCCAACTTCCAAAACGGGCGTGGTTTATTGCTGTCCTTTATGAGAAACCACTCCCACGTTACTTTTATCTTCCAATTACCCGGAAGAACAAGTGTCGAAGACCCTGCCG
Organism: Trachelipus rathkii; assembly: GCA_015478945.1. Taxonomy (NCBI): domain Eukaryota; kingdom Metazoa; phylum Arthropoda; class Malacostraca; order Isopoda; family Trachelipodidae; genus Trachelipus; species Trachelipus rathkii. The sequence continues at coordinate 24,767 of JABUQX010014401.1, forward strand.
GAGACTTAGGAGGATACTCCTCATGCCACAAAGGCTGAAACTCTTCAGTGAGAGTTCATTTTGCCTTATGGGTTAGAATCCAACCTCCTTGTTGGGCTGCACTGCCCATCTGAGATTTTCTATTGGTTATCAACATTACTTTTAATATTAAATTACTGTTGACATACTTTTCAAAAAACAATTGGGCGTTATGCCTCCAACTCAGAAACAAGTACCAGACTATAGGTTAGGCTGAATTGATGCATTTTCTATGATTCAGAACAGATGTAAGAGAAGTTTCAAAAAGTTACTTACTTTTTCAACAAGCTTTATACAGACCACTGTTTCATAGACCGTATTAACCTTTTCCCAAATGGCTACCTGGCCATGAGAGAAAAGAGGTTCAGGATTTTTGTTCATGTTTGATTTGATTTTTATCAAACTCCTCCTTGAAAGCATTAGGATTAAGGCTCTTCTACTTATTATGCACCCTTATTAAAAATAAGCATTATCACTATATACTGTCGATGAATATACTAAATTATTACAGAAGCCTTTTTAAATGCTAAAGAAAATCTATGTTGTTCATGGACCGGTACCATTCTAAGTGTACAGCTCTGATGTTTAGTCCGTTTAATTAAAGATGTACGATTTTATAAAGTGGTGTTGTTTTTGACATATATATGAGAGGTGAAATCAATACTGTGTGTTGGTAAGTTTTATGAGGATTTCATGTGTTTCTAGTATTGTCAGTGAAACGGGGTACCATAAGGAAAGAGCATTGTACTTGCTTCATGTAATGCATTCTAACAACACAGATCTTACTGCAGCTCTACCCTTAGGTATCCACACACCTTGATTCTGATAAATTCTAGAAGAGTACCAATTGCCAAGGTTGCTTTACTTGTTCATGGCATATTTTATAGAATACAGTGTAAAGCCATGATTTTACCCATAAAATGGATTACTTGTTCGCATTAAACTAATAAGAAGAGCCTTATTAATCCTGCCCTTACTTCTTAAATAGCCTTTTTCATCAAGGAAAAGATTTAAGTTCAAAACCAAGGGAGGAATATCTGAATCTTTCAAGGAAGTTACTTTTACTTTCTGTTTATAATCTTTTAAAAATTTAATTTCATTATCAAAGGATTGAATTTGATTTATTTTTAGCCAATATCTTACAGACTTTTGCTGGTAATCTACATTTACTTTAATTTTACTAAGCCATTTAAAAATCCAGGCAGTGATTCTTAAGACTTTTCTATAGCAGGAATATTTACTTATATCTAAAATACTGCTACATGTACCTTCTAATCTATTTACATTTATCATCATTAATAGAGGTACAGCTTCTTGTGGCACACTTAACATAGGATACTGGGGCCAATTGTCTAAATCATTGGTTATCCAAACAGGACCATGATACCACAGAGCAAAAATTTCTTTAAACTTTTTCAAAGTTAAACCCCTAGTTAAAAAATCACCAGGATTTTCTGCTGTATTTACATATTTATAATAAACATTTACTTTGTACTTATTACAGATGGAAGTAATTAACCCATCCATTTCGTTTATTCTATTTTTTAAAAACTTAGATTTTACTTTGGTTTGTCTGGTTAATAACCAGCTCAAAACTACTTGTGAATCCACAGCAATATTAATGAATTCAAAATATATGTTACTGTATGCTTCCAAAATATTGGGTAAGCATTTCAAGGCCAAAATAACCCCCATCAGCTCCAGGGAAGGGATACTTAACTCCCTAGGCCTATTGGCAGGAGCTACCTTGGCTTTAGCAAATATAAAGGAGCTTTTGTTATCATCATCCACTCCATAACATACAAATCCATAAACACTTTCAGAACTGTCACAAAAAAGATGTAAGCCATACTTATTCCCCTTCAAAAGAGCCCTCTACAGGTATTGCAATCTGATATCCAGATGTCAACAATATTGCGCAATTATTCCACTCTTTAGTAACTCTCAGCCACTTCTCATCCCAGCCAAATTATGCTGCACACTTGCTCATCAACATTTACCCCTAACCAAAAAATAGAAAAGAGCAAAGTTAAGAGACGAAAGCTTGAAATCTCAGGACAACAATTGACGCTGTCGAAATACATCTCCAGAAGATTCCTACTTTACTTAATATGGCATACAGTCATCACCACATTGAAACCTATATCCCATAGATCTTTTCACAACAACTAGAATGCTCTACAAAGAGTTTTCTTCCTTGAACTTAACACGCAAAGCACGAGTTGCTATTCCAAGATCTCAAGATAAAACCTCCCTCTTCCATCGTTTCTACATGATGATATTTACTCACAATCTCACTTTCTTCTTGCATTCTTGTAATCTTAACATTAATCCACATAGAGCCTGAGGATAATATTTCAGTACATCTATCATGTGGATACCTAGAAGCATGATATTCATTATATTAACTGCCAGTATTCTAAAATGGAGATTACCCAAATATTAATGTAAGTACCTATAAGCTTCTCAAGTGCCCAGACTTGTTAAACCACAAAGAAAGTAGACCTATCATGTCCACTTCATCTTTTAACCTTATCATCAAAAACGCCTGCTTTACGTCACTCATCACAACAGTACGATTCGTTCTGAACACAAGTAGTAGCTTTAAAAGTGAATTCATAAGGTCATAACCACTGTAAGCTGCTTCATTTAAAGATGGCAGAGTTTATTACTTTCCCGAAAGAATGATAAACTGTTCTGATTTTGGATCAACCTGTCCTCTTTTCCTATATAGGGCATGAGGAAGAATTTATATTACAAATATCTGAAGAATCATTAAAATTATTTACTTTTTCAATTATTTTATCATTCAGTTGACTTTCAAAAACTTTATTGTATTCATTTATTAAATTATTTTGAGTTAATTTAGCAAACACTCTATTAGCTATATTTAAAGTTATTTTAAAATTATTAGGAACTAATTCTATTTTGTCTTCATACCAAGGAAGACTTACATGATAATGGTTGTCTTTGAAAATCATATTCTGATTAAATAATTGAACCTGACATTTATCTACAGTGTTCAGAATTTCCTCGTTCTGCTTGATGCCCAATGATTCCAGGCTAAACAGATTTTCCAAACCATTGTCAATATCAGAATCCAAAAACTGTTCAATGGGATTGAAATAACTTTTGGATGGTTCTAATACAAAATACACTTGTGTATTTAGCCTCCTGTTATTACATTCAGAATCATTTATATGAATTATAGCATTATTTGCTTCAACTTTTGACTGAGTTATGAAATTATTAACTTTTTTACTTTTTCTGGCTTCAACCAAACGCACAATTTGTTCTCTACTTAAAAAATTATAAATATTACCTATTGGAATTAATTTATTATTGCCAATATGTAAACAATGACCACTTGCAAAAGGTACAGTCTGAAAGGCTGGAAACAAGTCTATAATTTCTATGCCAAGTAAAACATCTACTTTAATTTGACTATTTACAGGAGAATTATTAAAATTATTGTCAGCAAAATTTAAACCATTAACCCATATATGCCCAGAATTAATTTATGTTTTTGGAATCACTTCAAATTTTAATATATCATGTATTATGATATATTATGACCAAAATCGTCAATCAAAAATTTTTGGAAAGTTTTTTTTGAAAATTAGGGCCCGGTTTTATGCGTTGCGTGAACGCATCATCGGGCATCCAGCATGCAACTGATGTTGCGTGAACGCAACACTGGGCATGAGCTTACACCAATTACTTTATCATTTTACATTGTGTTACTTTTATAATGAAACTAAGGTATAAAATAAAAGAAAAAAATGATTGTTACATAGTTTTACTTATCAACTGAATGTAAACATGTACCAGAAAATTGATCAAACACAACAAAACTAATCCTCTTTTGTGTGATATTAAATTAAATTAATCTCTATTCAGAAAGTGTTCTCTAGATCCCCGTGGTAGTTTTCCAAATCGCTTATTGTGAGTCAGTGGACACCCTTCTACTCTATTTCTTCCAACAGTGCTGGTTGCACCGTGACCTCTTTCCTGAATCTCATCCAATAATGCAAGAGATGCAAAAAAGTTGTCAAAGTATAATGAGAACTTCCACTCTGGAAACTGGGCTTCAAGTATATCTAAAAAAATTAGGATTACTTTTCCACCCAGTCCATAATGATTCCTATAAACATTTAGATTTTCTTTTTCATACTTTCCTTGGTACAAATCAATGGAATAGGCATATCCTAGTGAAGATTCAATAACCCATGATTTGTACCCCCACCGTGTTAGCTTTCCGCGAATAAATTGCTTTGTTGAATGTCGTCCAAAGTACAGAATCATTGAATCATCAATAGAAAAATTCGACGATCCAAGAGCTTTACCTCCAAAGAGAAAATTTTTATTCAAAATATCAAGCACTGGACGCACTTTGGCAAACCTGTCATCTATGAATATCTTGGTGTTATCTGCAGCGTGGAAAAACTTCATTATCTCTTCAAACCTATTTCGGAGCATCGAATTCATTACTAGTTTATTGCGGCTGTCTGACACAGTCGACCAAAACATTCTATGACGTGATACACTGCAATATCCAGAAGTAATAATATTGAAATGAATACTTTCATCTCTTCAATCGATAATGTAAATTGGTGGTTTCCTTGTTGAGCTGTATAATTCACTGTCTCTTTCGTTAACTGATGGAAGAAATCATTATTCAAAAATAGTTCAAATATTTCACGAGGAACTCGTGGAACATCAGCAAATGACTGCTTATGTAAACATTTCCCAAAATTATTCTCATTATGAGGAAGATCCTTAGTGTTCCACCGTCGCAATTTTAACTTCTTTGACGAAGTTTTGGCCCTAACAACAGATTCTGGTATTGTCGATGAAGTTGTAGGCCTAAGAACAGATCCTGGTATGATCGAAGTACTTCACTAATTGAAACATGAGAAATCAGTTGTTTTCCTGGCAAGTTTTGCAATACAACTTCTTCATCCCCAGAAATTTCATCGGTGATTCCATCATTTTCTTGTGGTGAAATGTAAATAATACTTCTTTCTTAGTTTCAATAACGGTGTCCTGAGTTTCTTGCAGATCTAAATCATTGTCATCATCTGACTCGTTTTTCTCTAATTCTTCTAAAAGCTGATTCAATCTCATCCCTTTGAAGAAAATGATTATATACCATTCATAATTTATATATATATATATATATATATATATATATATATATATATATATATATATATATATATATATATATATATATATATATTATGTGTGTTTTTTTATAGTATATATATATATATATAAATTATAAACGTATATATAGTATATATATTTTTATATATATATTATATATATATATTTTTGATATATAGATATATAGATTATTTTGCATATAAATATATATATAATAAATACATATATAAATTTATACATAAAAGCCATATATTATTTTCTGTCAGTATTCCTGCATGTATATGTCATATTTACATAGCATAGTCTACATATGGGATGCCCAATGTTGCGTAAACGCATCAAAATATTTTATGGGATGCCCAATGTTGCGTGAACGCATCAAATTTTTTTTCCAAATTTCACAGTAAAATATGGAGGACATTTTATATATAAAATAAATAGTTGAATAATTTGAACATTACAAATACTATCAGTCTACGCGATCATCACAAAATATATTCATAATTATGCTTCAACTGTTTGCCTTACCTTCGTTTGTTACATGCCCTGTTGCTTGTAGAAAATGTTCAATTTCAAAATCATTCCAAAACATATCCAATAGCAGAATAGACAAGTTATACATCAGATCCACTCGCCACATTATCTGTGAAGACACTTAATTTTGATTGAAGCCAAATTGAAGCCTCGTGTGACTTACAAGTTTAAAGAAGAAAAGACAAATTTGGTGTTGCGTGAACGCATCAGTGGGCATAAATGGGTTAAGTTTCATATTTTTAATAACATCAGGAATGCCATCTACTTTATAATTTATATTTAATTCATCATCTATTAGAAAAGGAATGAAAACTATTCTTTTAAAAACTCTGACTCCAATCAATGTTTGATGAAACCTTTTAATTTTAGAACCAATGAAAGTTTGCACCTCATATTCTATTGTAGGAAGACTATTTATATTAGGTATTAACTTTTCAGCAGCTTCTCTAGAGATATAAGACCTACTTGAAGCTGTATCGATTAAACATCTGAAAGCCTTTTCTTTACCACTGTAAACCATATTTAATGAAGTGGTAGGCGGAATGTATTCATTCTCTAAACTTTGATGAAAAGTTATGCAATGATTGGTCGTTTTATTTACCACCTCACTAACATTAACATTACATAATGGTTGTATGTGTGACCTACTTCCACACCTACATGGAAACCTCATTTTATTATTGTTACCAAAACATTGTGCTTGTGGATGGTTACCAGCACACTTTTCGCATAACCCCAACTCCCTAACTCTATTAATACGACCTTCATAATTATTGTACACAGGACATAATCCTAATGAATGAGGCCCAGAACATAATTTACAAACCTTCTCAACCTCTTTTACTTTATTACCTGAGGTTTGAAAATTGGCTAAAGAATGCTGTTTATTGTTAGCATTATTTTGAGATGTTTTTTCTTTTTAAGTAGTAACAGTTGTAATTTTATTTTTTAAATTTGGGTTTTTCACCTACTTTTTTTTCTGAGGAAGAACTAGTGCATATTAAAGCTTTTATTATATCCTGATAATTTTCAAGAACTTCATTTATGTCAGGATAATTATGACCTACTTTTCTTATTAGGTCCTTTAGAAATTTTAGGAAGCTTTTTTACCACTATATGTGACAACAAACAACAGCCTGGACTCTTTGAAATTGTAAAATCCAAATTATGCACCTTTAGATCATAAATAATTGCCCTGATTTTATTCAAGGAAATTATTATTGTGAAAAAATCTTTATCTATATTAATAGCTATCAAAGAGGCAAACAAGTCATTTGTTATAGTTGTTACATCCAAATATTCTGCTTTCAACAATTCTAATGCTACTTTATAATGCTCTGGTATTATTGATAAATGAGAAATAATACTTAAGGGATAGTCCTTCAAAAAACTTAAAAGGTACATTAATTTAACAGAGTCACCAAGTTTAGGGTTATTACCAACAATATTCATGACTGATTTAGAAAAAACTTGAAAACTAATTTTATTTACATCCCCATCAAAAACAGACAACTCGATTTGATTAGGTAATTTTACGTTAGCTTAAAGATTTTTCATGTGTAAGCTTCTTACAATACTGTGTGGCAATTGTAGGTTCTGTTTTGCAGGCCTGGTTTAACTCTTCAATATAATCAGTAAAACCACTAATCTTAATTCTAAATTAAAATAATCTTCACTTCGGTTCCATTCCGATTCATTGTAATGCCTTCAATCTTCATGTTCATTTTAAAATTTCTATCATTTTTTCATCCAATTCTTTTATTTTTATTACCAAAGAATTAATCTCATTTAATTGTAATTTACAGAAATTAATACCTAAAGAGTCATTATCCTTTAAAGTACCCAATTTATTGCTTATAAAGGTAATACGTGACTTTAGCGTTGAACGCTTTTTCTTATAATTACTAAAATCTTCCATTTTATTCAAAAATTCTTTATTCAAAAATATTTATTTACAGAATTACTTAAATAATGTTATATAAGGAATTAAAAACATTTAAAGGCTCACAACTACTCTAGGCCTTCTAAAACGAGTGTGCAAAAAACTAAGTTTCAAGTCTAGGGTCCTTATCTTAAGAACACAAATTCTTAGAAAATTGCATTATTTTAAATTATTTTCATTTTAAAAGCGCAACCACACAGCTGTATTAATAATACTGAACAACAATTCGAAAATATTAACTATATTTATAACAAAAAATCACCTAAGTAAGGTCACTTAACGAGTAAAAATACTAAAATCAGGCTAATGTTTACAATTAAAATATCGATATGTGAAAAGTGACGATCTTAATCGATTTTAAATGATGAAAATGTCTAATTTCGACGCAAGATATCGATAGTAAGTAAACATTATTACAAGAAACCATTTCAACTATTGAAATTTCCTATATTAAGCCCATGTGATCTAATAATTTTTTGAACTTGTGTGCAGCCTATTGTGCATGTGCAAGGTTACGTTTTTTGAAAATGATTAAGTTTTAACTTTTTACTAGATCTTTTAATTTAACCAAATAACTTTTTTAAAGGCAAATAAACTTTTCACTGATGATTCACTGGATGAAAAATGTTAAATTCCAGTTGGTTTTCTTTAGAGATCGAAAATTATTTCAAGTATGAAATGTTTCATTTTCAAATGCGCAACATTTTCAAATATATCAAAAAAATTTCTTTCACTTTTTTGACTGAAGCGGCTCTTTTCGCCACCAGCCTATTAATTAGTTTTTTGGAACTAATCTTTAATCAAAAACATTAAATTTATATTTACCTTAAATGTTCTGGTTACTGATGTAGAATTAATTACTTTCCTGATTAGCTTCACTGAGGCACCTCCTTGTCCTTGGCGATGATTTAAGAACGTTTAAGAACATTTAAGTACTTTCATTAACCAATGAGACTTTTTAATTGTTATTAAAGGCAGACTGGAGAATTCAACTTTGAAAATGCTTCTTTTCAATATTAAGAACAACTTTATTCTTTAGAGTAACTTAAAATAATTAACTTTACTAATGACAGTTATAAAGTTTAATTTACAGGTTTTCTTAGCCATGATCGTATAAACATTAAATATAATAAGTTGCACAATACTGCATACAAACTTATTAGTTAAAATGAACCACAACTTATTGTACTGTTAAGGAACACTAAATATTAGACGTGTTCACAGTGTAATTACTGACGGAATACTAATGAATATTCAATATTGTTTTTCCTTACTGGCCGCTATCTAGTTACGGCACCAGTGGCGGAGGAATTTTACTGTAATATTTAAGTCTTTATTGATGACTCATTTTACTATTATTTAATACTGTGGGCACAAAATTTTCAATGACGTCATATTTTGACCATTTTATAATAAATTTTTCATACAAGTTATATATATATATATATATATAATATATATATAATATATATATATATATATTATATATATAATATATAATATATATATATATATATATATATATATATATTTATATATGTATATATTATAAATATATATATATATATATACTATATATATATATTATAATAGATATATATATATATATTATATATAATATATATATATATTATTTGCGGAGAGAAGCACGCTGGACCCCAAACACTCGTACCCGACTGGAAGGTGCCTCTCTCCACTTTTCTCAGAGTCGAAGTCGAAGAAGATTGAATATTTCGGAGGTCAAAAGATATAATAAGAAGTAGATATTAATGTGATGTTCGATAGATGTGGTTTGAATGTCTAGTAAGCACAGGCAACCAACTGACACCATCAGAGGTATTACGGAGCAGGTTAAGCTTTTTCCGTAACGGAGGGAGATTGCCTCGGGACTCCGTTGGCCTGCTTACTTGTGTGACTATTCAAGGAGGATTGTGAGTTTCTTTAATTTAAATACGCAATTGTGATACAATTTACAGTCAGATATTTTTTCTATAGTAAAGAATAATAATATAATCATATGTCAATAGAGAATCAAAATCTGAGGATATTGACACACTATAAAAAAGTTTGTTTACTTAATTCGCTCAAAATATATACATGTGGGAGGTTTGTGAATAGATAAAGATAACACAATCCACTCCCAACAAACTATAATAAAAGTTATATGAATTTGATTATATGATATATTTTAATTAGATAAATACATTGGAATTATACTTAAAATCCAATGTATTATGATTATGTACCGATAAGTATCAGGATCAGATTCAAGAGTGGAAACCAAACGGCTCCAAATATCGATACTTCTTACTTCTTACTTTTTGGGTGAAAAATTATGAGAAACTTTTAGTTTCAACAATAAATCTAGTTCGATATAGATAGCTAGTACTAAGTTATTTTTTTTCCTCGATTTCCTTTTTAACTTAGATTTTTGCATTTTTCTCCAACTTGGTCTTTAGCGCAAAATTTACCTAATTGGACAGCCATTATTATAATTTATACAGATTTATCTAATTTTTTAGTTGATCAATAGTATTTTTTTTTTTTGGACGCAATTTCGTGAGAGCGTGTGAGTCGAGTGTTTTTAAATTTCTGGATTATTCATATTTTAGATATTGCTGTAAATAGGTTTTATCTGTTTTAAAAATTAGGTTTTAGCGGTATGAATAAATTTTCCTCATTTCTCTTTTGGTTTTTGTCTATTTTTTCTTTCTTTTTTTTCGTTTTTTTCTTTTTTTTTGTGATTGCGTGTGTGTGGGTGTATGATAGCAGATTTGCACAGCGTGGCTTTCTTGACTTTACAAAATTCAAGGCTTGCACTCTAACTCTGGATCCATGGAATACTACCTCTCTAACTTTAACCTTATTTTATGCTCTTGTCTGAGACCAGATGGCTAAGAGTCAACCTTCAAAACTCGTTTATATTCCAACCTATAACTTATTTATATTTCCGTTTTGGAAGGGCTGAGTATTGTGCTTTGTAAATATAAAATATTCCTATAAACACGTCTCGAGAATCTCGAATCTCCTAACTTCGATGTTCTGTGGCTTAAAATCTTTCTTCCTTCTACTACAATATTCTTATGCTTTGCTACTGTTCTCCTAACAAGAACAGATTTTCAGCCTTTTTTTGGATTACCTTATACTTCTCACGAGACTGTATATCCTTCTCATCCAAATACTGAGGTCCTCTATTTAAGGGATTTCAATGTACACAAAACTGAACTGTTGGGTTCCTCCGTACTGATTTAGTTGGGAGAAAGCCGAATCATTCAGTATTCTCACGATCTGGAGCAACTGATTAAATAACCTACACACATTCCGGATTGGTATATATATATATATACCGTATACATATATAGAACACACTTGACCTATGTTTCACCACTAGTCCTTCTCTCTATAAAATACACCACGCTTCGCTCTATCGGTAAAATCTGACCACAACCTTATATCACTTAATTTTAATACTTTCTCTCCAACATTCTCCATCCTTCCCTATGCGGTTTTTCTGGCACTTATTGGGCCGATTAACTATAATTGAAGTGACTGCTTTGACTCTTGAAGACGCTTCCGATTCTTGCCGATAAGAAGTGGGAACTGTATTGTTAATGGGAATGAGCAGTTATTCCTTCTGGACTAAATCTGTTTTCTCCTCAAAATCCATGGTTCGATCGTGCTTGTTCCCTGTCCATTCAGGCTAGAGACAATACTTATCGGGCCTGTGTAAAATTCTCGTTCTCCTATCACTTCTACTATTCACTCCGCTAGAAATCGTTGCAGGGATTCTCTTCGACAGAGCAAAGCGGACTTCATTAAACGAAAATGCGCTGACCCCTCCTTGGTTCTCTACTGACAAATCTCTCTGGCCTCTTGCCAAAAAATCTCTAACAACTTTTGTAAATCATCCTTTACTCCTCTTATTCGCTCTCATCGACCTTTAGTTAATACTCCCAACTGAAGGCCAATCATCTCTTTGGCCTCTATTTTCCTCTAATTCAACCACTGGACGATTTCGGGTTATCCTCTTCTCCTCCTTTCTCCTCCAGTGTCCTATGACCTTTACTGTCATTTCTTTGATCGGTGCATGATCTTCTGAAATCTGATGAACGTTAGGAAGGCGGTGGCCCGGATGGCATTCTCTCCGAGTTTTGAGGAAGTGTGTTTCCGTGCTGACCCCACCCCTCATTCAACCTATAATTATCTATGCCTCAATTACTAGCACCTTTCCCTCAGTGTTGGAAGGCGCGCGCATATTTCCAACCTATTCCGAAAAAAATGATGCTGCTCTGATCCTTCTTAAACTAAAAATTTCGGCCTAATAGCTCTCACGTGTTTTATTTCTAAATTTTGGAAACCTCTCAAACTCCACTTCTAGATCATTCTCGAATCTCTCTCCCTTCTTTCTGATTACCAGTACGGCTTTCGGTGCTCGAGATCTACTGCCGATATACTTTTCCTATTTAACAGATTTATGGGTTTTCCGCCCTTAGGAACTACGGGAAGACTTGGTGTGGTGGCGCTGACATATCCAAAGCATTTGACCGGGTTGGCACCGGTCACTGCTCTCCAGCTCCCCTCCTTTTTGGGGTTCCTTCTTCTCTTTGCTTACTTATGTCTAACTTTCTTTCAAACTCGCTCAATTCGGCTGTTGTTGATGGGGCGACTTTCTTTTTCTGTCAATTATGGTGTTCCTCAGGGGTCTGTTTTATCTCCTACTTATTCCTGCTTTTCACTCAATGATCTTCTCACCTGCCACATCTACTCATATCCACTCATATGTCGAGACTTGACCTTGCTTTCTTCAAACTCATATCAATTCTTGCTCCTCTTTACTTCTAGAATGTCTCTCGTTTTTAATCTTTCCGATTGCTATTCTCGCTATCTGGAAGAATTTCAGGTTGGGTCGTCTCAAGCCTTGGAATTAAATTTTATCTTTAAAAATTCCAACGATCTACAAATCTCTCTCATCTAAGACACTTAAACTTTTCTATCCTCTTTCGACGTTCCCGTCTCCTTTTGACAACATAAAACATCCTTGGCCTTAACATAAACAAAAAAATGTTTTAAACCTCAAATCCAGCATTCGGTGGCTAGGGCTGGCCTCAAAGAAACTGGGAGTTCTGTTATTAGAGTGCCAGACTTTTTTTTCCATCTTCTCAGTTACTCCACTATACAAGGTCTCATCCGCCCTTGGTATGGTATGTACTGCTCTCATATCCTGTGGGGGGCTCTGTTTCATCCGGCTTTTGGAATAGGTCGAGAGTCATGCTAAAAAGATCTTAAAACTGTCCTGTGATTTTCTAGTTCACTTTGACCTTTATTATTTGCGCGCGATGTTTGGTGCTTGATCCTTTTTTCTATAGGTACGTGTTTAG
>JABUQX010014402.1:45000-50909 GCA_015478945.1 Trachelipus rathkii
TTATTTATTAATTATTATTATTATTATTATTAAGTTTATTATTATTATTAATTATTATCTAATCTATTATGATTATTGTAAATATATATAAAATCTGAATCTATTATTAATTATTATTATTATTATTATTATTGATATTGATTATTATATTATTATTATTTATGATTATTGTTATTCATTATTATTATTGATTATTAATTATTCTTATTATTTATTATTGATTTCGATATTATTTATTTAATTAATTATATGTAAATATTAATGTATGAATGAGTTATTATTATTATTATCTTTCTTTATTATTATTATTATTATTATTATTGATAGTTATTATTAGTTATTATTGATTATTATTTATTATGTATTATTATTATTATTATTATTTATTATGATTAATATTATTATTAATTATTTTCATTATTATTATTAATTGAATTATTATTAATTATTATTATTATTATATTTATTATTATATTATTATTATTACTTATTATTATTATTAATTATTAATTATTGATTTATTATTTTATCTATATTATTTTATTATTATTGATTGATTATTATTATTCATTATTATTAATTATTAGTAGTAGTAGTGAGTAGTAGTAAGAGTATCGCTATTTTTACCATCCTTTAGACATGGATTAAATTATTATTATTATTATCATTATTTAATTATTATTAAAATTTATTATTAGTTTATTTTTTTTTTTTATTATTATATTATGTATTATTATTATTAATGTTTATTAATAATTATGTATTACTATTACAAATTCCTTTATTAATCTTATTTAATTATCGTTGTTGTTTTTTGTTTTTATTTGTTGCATGTTGTTGTGTTTTTGTTGTTGTTGTAGTTGTTTGTTGTCATTATTAATTTATTATTATTATTTTATTATTATTATTATTAAATTATTATTATATTATTAATTATTATTATTATTATTATTGATTTTATAATCGCTATATCATGATTTATTCTCTTTTAAAGATTTTTATTATATATATAATATATAATGATGATATTAATATATATACATCATATATCGATGAGGTATTTTTATGTATATTTTACAATATATTTCTATCAGTGTATTATGAATATATATATGCATATATTTATTTACTTATATATTGATATTTGATATATGATACAGTGACATAAACCATATATATATATAGTATATTATATAGTATTATATATATATATATTTTATTTATATTATGCTATATAATATTATATTATATATGATATATATATATATATATCTATATAGTGAATATATATATTATATATTATATTAATTTAATTTAATTTTAAGACTTTATGGTAAAATTAAAAGGTTTGATTGAGAAATTCTAGCGTTAAACGTCTTAATTTTATTTAACAGTTTTTCTCATTTTTAACAATCCTTTTCTTTTTTCACCCCTTTCCGCTTTTCCTAATACTCTTTCTCTTCTCCTCCTCTCTCTCCGTCCTCCGTCACTCTCTCCATCGTCCGTCGTCTCTCTCTCTCTTCGGCTCTGAGCGCTCTCCTTCCTCTTCCTTCTCTCTCTCTCCCGCTCGCCTCTATCTCCCTTTGCTCTCCCTCTCGTCTTCTCCTCAGTGGCTCTCCTCTCCCCTCTCTCTGCTGCTCTCGCCTCATCTCACTTCCTTTCGCTCTTCATCTCTCTCTCCTCTCTCTCTCCCGTGCTCTCGCGTTAGCGGTTCTCCCTCATCCTCCTCCTCCTCTCTTCCTCTCTCCTGCTCTCATCTCTCTCTTAAGCTTGTAAATCTGGGAACAAGTCCAGTCCCGCGGCCGTCTTGTCTTCCCCTTCATCTCCTTCGAATTATCCACAAAAAAATCACTCGAGAAGAAGCGCTCGCCAGGGGCAGGTGGCTGTCCTCTCCCTACTTTTGTAACATTCTTTACCTGAAGGCTTCTTTTTCCCCTCTCGCTTTCTCCGTGTCCATCATTCTCCTCCGTCCTCACTAGCCTTTTCCTTTCTTCCTTGGCCATGGAAAAACTGCGGACCTCATCTCTTTCTTTCCTGCAAATAATTCAAAACTCGCTCGTGCGTTTCCTTTATTTCTCTTCCTTTTCCCTCTTTGCATTGTGCTTACATACCTGCTCCTCTCGTCTCTTCGCCTCTCATCTTCTCTTTCTCTTCCCTCAAGAAAACGTTGCTTCCCCCCCGTCAGTCATTGGTCCATGTTTTTGTCGTCGTGCTGTGAAGAAAACAAATTAGAGTAAGGACGAAGAACCGGCCACCAAAAAATGATTGCGCATCGATTGAACGTGGCCACACTTTATCACTTTTTTAAAGGAATGATCTCAGCTGAGGCTAAGAGTCTCAAGCTGAAGAAAGGCACACGGAAAAGGTTTGGCCTCTGCTCAAAAAGGTGATCGCAAGCAGCTAAAAGGTACTTACAGACACAGGTCACCGCAAATGTCAGAAAAGCGAACCATTTTGTCGGATTTTCAGTATTTCCTTTGACCATTTTCTTTGTAATTTTGCATTTAAAAAAAGAAAAAACAAATGTAAATAAATTCCCATACATACGAATACCACGTCCGCACAGCTATATATATATATACTATATAATATATTATATTTATATATATATATATATATATTATATATAATAATATATATAGTATATATATATATATATATATATATATTATATATATATATATTATATATATTTATATTATACTATATATATTATATATATATATTATATATATATAGTATATTCATATATATTATATATATAATATTATTATATATATATATATATAATATATATATAAAATATATATATACCCATATATAGTATATATATATATAGTATATATATATTACGGTCTTTCTTCCCTTAGGAAGGCCTACGGCCTGTCAGCGGAGACAAAATCGATAATCCCTCTGGAATTTCTTTCGTTGTTTTCCTTCTCCATTGGACTGCCAATAGTTTTCTCTCCTCTCCACACCTCTTTCGTCTCTTGCTTTGTCCCACGTCTGGCAATTAAAAAAAATGTCACCCTCAGTAGAATGCAGCCAGTTATCTTTACCCTCCACCCTTTCACAGCTGCTCTTCCTTCCACAATCCATGACCTCTCCATTCTCAAGACCCTCTGAAATCCTACTCTGTGGTTGGTCCATAGAATACCCTTGAATTCTATAACGGTAATTTTTTTCCTCTTAATTTTGAATGTACTTTCCAATGTACTGCCGGTTTTACCGCCTGTCCAGACGCCTCTTTGGAGAAAGGGTACTTAATCTTTGGCCCAAAAATAAACCCACCACGCGCCAGCACGCGTGGTTTCTTTATTCCCACGTGAAACTCCCACCCTGTAATATCCAAAACATATTATCCTTTCGCCAAAAATATGCTCTGCACATTCCTTCCCTCCAACTCTCATCTCTCCCACGTCCCCAGCCACATTAGTTCTCGACGCCTTATGCATCTCCTCCAACACGACATCTCCATTCCTTCTTTCCTGTTTTAGCGTAACCAGCACATTTTTGTGGCTAATTTAATCTTTTAAAAAGTGTAATCCGTAATCGCAGTCCGTTTTCATTTCCTAAGTCTTAATCCATGAGTTCTGTATGGTTTCGAGGCTTTTTCTAGGGCATTGTAAGCACTTTCTTTCAAAGCAATGGATTGCTTGGCCAATTACAATGATATGAGTATAGTAAGTATATATATATATATTATCATATAGATATAATATATATATATATAGATATATATATATATAATATATTATATATAGTATATATATATTATAGTATATAATAAGATATATATATATATATATATAGTATATATATATGAATATAGTATATATATTATAATATATATATAATATTATATGATTTATAAATATATATATATATATATATAATATATATATATATCGAATAATAGTAGTGACAGGACCCTATTCTAGGGGCGGAATTAAATGATGTCTAAATGACCCATGACAAATATAAGCCAGCGTTTCTACGGAATTAAATGATGTCTAAATGACCCATGACAAATATAAGCCAGCGTTTATAAGAAACCAACATTCACAGGATTAACTCCTAAATAATTTTGTGAGGCACTGTTTTACAAAATTAATTTAATGAAAATAATTTTCACGATAAGGGGATAAGATCTCATATTCATATAATAATACTCTCTTTTGAAGTTCTTTAATTAGATTTTCCAAGTGATTCGAAATATTCTTTTCTATATTTCTAAGAAGTGATTTCCAGGATTTAATTGATAATTGTATTTAAGAAATAACTTTTTAATATTTAACAGATATCTTGAGACTAAATTAACAGTGCTAAAGAACTTTGCAAATGATTAACTTTATGGTTGTGAAGATTCAACCTTTGGAATTATATGCCATTAGAAAGCAAGTTACCACTGATTGATCAATTAGGTTATCAGGTAATATAGCCAGAAAGTTTATTTGAGAGTTGAGAAAAATTGTAATTTGCCTTTGGCATCAGTGCAAATACCAGGTGGGTGACTTTGGTACCTACAAGGGAAAGACGTTTTGAGAGAAGTCTTTCTGTTCACGTGCTGAGCATAGAATTATTTCTTATAAGAACTTTGGGAACACATTTATTATCACCATTCTCTTCAAAGTATCATCCCCATACACGATTCCAATTTTACCGCAGTTTGGACTTTAAATGAGCCTGAACCTCAATTTTTAGAATATTTATATGTTTGCTTCCCACACTCAAAGTTGAATGAAAATTTACATTCGGATAATATTATAATTTTGAAGTGAAATTCTTTTGGATTTGTGCACTATATACTCCTACATAATAATTTTTAAAATTTTATTTTATTCATTGTGCTCATAACGTTTATTTATTATATTTTAATTAATAATTTTTTGTAATTTCTAAAATGTATTGTTCATTATAATCTAAGCTTTGATAATGGTGGAGAAGATTAAATCCCGAAACTAGTTGATAAAATAAAATGTTTAGGTTTGTTTTGGTCTTCTACCAAACATTATACATATATATATATATACTTATGCTATATATATATATATATATATATATATAACATATATATATATATATATATATATACTCTCTTTATATATATATACTTATATATATATGTATATATATATATACTATATATATATATATATATATATATATATATATATATATATATATATATACTAACTATACTGCTCTTTCAATACCAATAATAACATGTATTCTTTCATTTGCTCTCACTTGTAACTAACTAATAATATGTAGCTGATTTTGTAATATCAATATGTAATAATATGTAATATAATATATTATGTAATATCTTCTTTCATACTAATATGTAATATAATAATATATAATAATAATAATAATAATAATAATAATAATATTAATAATAATAATATCAATAACATATCTAACCTTATACTGCAATGACTACTACTGGTAATACTTTAATAACAACTTCTGATGGTGTAATAACATCTCAAGGTATATTAACTAAACAATAGTAATATCAATAACAATAATAACATAATATATATAATAATAATGCCAGTTGTGTGTGTGTCATTTCAATTCAGCTTAATTAGCAGAAAACATTTTCTTTGCCACTTTAGTTTTGGGACCCTCTCGACCATATTATATATACAAAGAAAAACTTTCTTTTCTGTATTGCATCAACTCAGAAAAAATTTATCTAATTATGCTTAGAAGAAAGATTATTAACATTGTTTTTATGTAAACAACAGAAACAACCACAGAGAAAATCATTCTTATTTGCCAGCTTAAATATATCAAAAAAAGTCATTCATTTTGCTCTAGACTCTAGAGTCTAGACTCTAGACTTTAGAGCAGAAATTTCTAACCTATCGGTCTCGACCAAAATTTAGTCATTTGGGCTC